>BPLR01020866.1:0-49167 GCA_021605095.1 Caerostris extrusa
ATGTATTTTTAAGCGACCAAGATAAAGGCAGAATTTTAGCATAGGAAAGCAATACTCTCAAAAAAGAAATGAGCAACTTATGGGAAAATGCAGATGGTGAAAAATAATGCTTTTACAAAAGGAAATAATCTATGTCATATTATTGCATGCATGTGAATGACACAAAAACAGAATGGAGTAATCAATAGAACAGTTATTAATTCAGAGATAAAGAAAAGGCCTGTCATCAATTGTTTTAACTAGGTTATGTAAAATTCACAATATACACGATGCACCTTAACAATACAATAGCTATTATGGCATTACTTGCAGTAACCTCCCCCATTAATAATTAAAATTTTTCCTAGTTTAATATTCTTTTCTTTTTTATAAATACAGTTAAAAGCAAGTTTTACATGTTAGCAAAAAGTTTTAATTTATTTTCTTTATTCTTATAGAATATCTGGCAATATTCTTTATGCTTACTATGGTTTTTACACATATTTACCTCCTTTTTTAATAAACAGGAGAAGATGCGTTTTTGTTAAATTTACAAAGAAACAGGCTCAAACATAACTTATAAAACTGTAAAATATAATAAGATGTAAAAATATCAACCAAAGGCAAAAGTTTTAAAGAAACCAAGGAAATTAATAAATATACTTTTATCATAATTAATTTATTAAATCCCTTGATTTATATAAAAGCAAAATAAAATTTTTATTATAAGATTTCTTTTCATAATTAAATTAGGTAACATACCTTGACTCTATTGACACAACCCTTGTGAGGTACATGTGCAATATCCAATTTTGGTTTTTCATCTTCTTTCTCCTCATCATCTTCCGAGAGAAGTGAATCATCACTATCAGAATGAGGCTTATCTTTCAGTATGTTGCTCATTTTTATGACCATGAGATGATTTTTACGGATTTTCTTTACTTCTGTCCCACCAACAACTGTCATAGTCAGAGGGTATTGGTTTGCTCGATTATCACCCAAGTTGTCTTTGATGATGTCAAAACTCAATAAAGGATATCCTTTTTAAAAATTCTTATTGATTAATCATTTTTTTTTTTTTTTAATAAAGTAGTCAAAAAAGTTTAAAGATTATTGTGCAAAACATGTGCAGAAATAATACTGAAATAAACATGAAATTAAAGGAAGAGACTGTAACAATCAGCAAAAAGACAAACACTTAAGCAGAAAGGAGATTTGTATAAAAAAAAAAGAACAAATAATTTAAATAGATGCTGACCAAAGAGGACTTCTATCATCAGCATTAAATGCTTGATATAGAAATAAATTCTTTCAATTATTATCAACATTGGAATGAGACAGTTTTATAAGTTATGACATACGAATGAATACATTTTTCTAGCAGTAATGCAATTTAAATACGAGATTTCCTTCCGAGGCCAAGTCAATTTTTTTATTGCGTTTTCTTTTGATATGTCAGATGTGGCAGGAAACAAGCATTTCCTATTTGCCCCTCTCATCATTAGATTGCAGAAGGAAGGGAAGGTGGATAGAAAAAGTGCAACCAAAAAGTTACAACAATTACTGCTTTTGCAGATTAACAAATCATACAATTAGTTTTGAATAGGTTTATGACACAGCTTTCCATCACCCAGTGTGCTCGAAGCTTTATAAAATGTACCCCTCCTTCTTGCTTCACCTCCAAAATTTGTTGTATGGCTTCCTTTGCACTGATCTTTTACTAACATATCATATCATGATATGGGGCCTGAATGGCTAGCGCTCAGTACCACTGGTTTCGGTCTCGGCAGGGCCACGGATGTTTGTGTGGTTCGAATTAACTTTAAACAGTAGGTCCCGGCCTAATATGATAGAGCGTTGGGGCATCGTTACTCCGCGTCCGTGGCTTATTTTTAAGTTCCACCCCTAGGTAAAGCAAAGTTTGCGCAGCGCTTGTCTTGTGAGCATCCAAGACAGCTGTCTAAGTGTTTGCCAGCTGCATTAGAAAAAAAACAAAAAAACAACCATTACAGTGTAATTTACAGATGCATACATTTATAGTACTATATGTCAAGTAATCGGAACAGTAATTAAATAAAAATACTTTTAAAAAAATACATAAATTCGAGATATTTTTCCCTAACATGTAGGAGATTCCAAAAACGTGTTCCATTTTTTGAAATAACTTTCAGAAGCATGCTTTCAAAGGATGACAAAAGGAGCAACGCATATACAACACACAATAAACGAAACAAAGAGGTGTGTGTAAAAATAAGCGTATGCTATATACACTGGAAAAATTTATTAATAAAAAATGTATTAAGAAGGTATTACTTTACTGAAAGAGAACAATACACCACATGGGCAATTAAATACTGCAATTAGAAAACTCACCAGTTCTAAGAGTATACAAACAATCATAAGCAGTTTCATCATAATCTAAATTAATTGAATTATTGTCATAATTGACATGTGGCGAATCAACATTTTCTATTTCGCTATCAGAGGAATTCATATTTTCTTCATTATTCACATCGTTTTCTGCAACTTCCATATCACCGTCATCAATTTCATCATATTCGTCGTCAATTTCTTCATTAGCCATTTTATGAAAAGACGTATTTCTCTCTTTATTTAATAAACGAAATAATTAAGAGACATAAATACTTAAATGTGACTTGAAGCACGTTTCGCTGTTTTGAATAAAACCGAAGTAAATGTGTTGCCAGGTTATTTCAATTAATAACAAGAATTGTAATTCAGTTTCTTTAGTCGCTCTGAAACCAGAATTGGAATCTTGTTTTCGTTTCTAAAAAGTATTTAAATAGCGTTATCAAAATTTTATATTTTTCGAAAAATTTTCTAGATTTAGAAACATTAAAACGATAACTCATAGAAAAAAATTTGATTCTTCAAAAAATAACCACTGGCTTGTTCATTTTATTTTTTCTAAATGGCATCAATGCTCTTAAGCTTTATATATATATTTTTTTTTATTGGCAACAAACCTTTTACAGCATTATTTATTTATAGTTATGGCGCTTTTATTTATAATAGTGTTTCTTTTTTTCAATGTGGTGTTTTCACTTAGGAAACATGAAATTGATCCTAATGGTTATATCTTATATTGCCCGCATGGGTAAGTTTCTTTTATTCAGTTCTATTTTTAACATGAAGAAAATTCTTATTGCATAAAAACTTTCCCTGTTATTGTATCCGGCATTATATCAATGATGTAATATATCAATTAAAATAGTAATTAAGTCTTGCAATCTTTGCTTGTGACTTATTTACACCAAATATTTTTTCTTTCGCTTTTAATAATTAAATTAGTTTTTATATTGATCGGTAAATTTCTGACAGAAGAAAAAATGGAAATTTAATTCTAAATATTTTCTAATGTAATTATATATAATTAAAAAATTTCAATATTAGAATCTTTAATTTATAAGCATAACCGATGATCATGACAACCTCATTGTTATTATGACCACTCATTACAATTTTTCATAACTAAAAGTGAAATTAAAGTCATTTGGGTGTATTTCAGTATTGCATGAATCAATCATTCAGAACGACTTCATAAACAGTCATCATCAATTAATTAGTTTTGCCTTCTATGAATTCTAAAACCTGCTCGAAATTCTTAAGAGTAATTGTAACTGAAGTCTAAAAGGGAATAAAAGCATTAAAACATTTTCAGTTGTATATGAATGCTAATGTTATATTTGAACCTAATTTGTATGTCAAAATTGCTGTTTTTACTGCTAGGATTTTTTCTAATTTTGTTAACTCAGTGAATGTTACACCTTACAGTTTTCATTTATTTCATAAAATAATAAACTTGCTTTCTGATATAATCTATATTGTTTCTAAGGACTCTTCTCGGCACATTTCTGCATGCAAGTTCTATATTTTTGACAGCAATATCTATATTTTTTTTGACTGCAGCATAATTAAGATCTAAACAGCATTTTGTGTACCCAGTTGACATGAGCTCTACCCACAATGACTTTGATGATTCTTAATCATTTTTTTTTTCTTTGAAATTTGAACTAAGAAAGTTTAACATAGAAAAATGTTAAAAACTTTTTTTTAAAAAAAAATCATAGTGAATAGTGGTACATTAAGATACTTTTTTCAGTATTGTAATGTATTCATTCTGAACATACTTTTGTTGCTTTAAGAGTTCTTTCATTTAAAGCAGCATTTACATTCAAATGGGCAAGCTGATGGCATTGCTCTTTCTGAGTGGTTCAGTGGATTCTGGAAAACAAGTCTCCTCATTTCCCCTTACTATCTATTCCACAGTCTTCTTTTTGAAATTCATAAATCTTTTGCATGTGACTGAAAATTGATATCTGAGGGGAAATTTATAATCCCAAGACTAGCAAACATTTTCATGTCCTTTGTGTTTTCTGTTTATATTGAAACAAACTGGTTTAGATAATTTTCTGTAGTGACACTCGTAGCTCATGTATTCAAACATGGATGAGCCTTTGGGAATTGGTCTTTCTAATAGGTTATAAGCATTCTGAGGAGATATATATATATATATAACAATTTTTTTTTCATTATTTAATATAAAGCATAACTTATGCAAAAATGTGCCTTTGGCATTTGGCACAGTGAGATAGCTATTTTTTTATTTAACTTTAAAAAAAAAAAGGAGAAATAATACAGTAACAAAATTGACTAATAAAATAGTACATGCTTATAAAATAATTTGTTAAGGAAATGTTCATTTATAGTGGGTTTTCAAGTATACTTAATGAACATCGTAGCCATTCAAGGTAATAGAAAATTTTTGCTGTATAAGATTATATGTTGTTTGTTTTTATGTTTTTTACATAAATTTCTGCAAAAATGAAACTCCTTATTTTATTCATTCTTTTTAGAAAAGGCACATAAGGTAAGGTATTAAGGCACATAAGCACAAATGTATTTTTATTTGCTACTTTTGTATTAGCTGCATGCCATCAATTTGATAGTTGTATTAACCTCAGCTAACCAGCACTATGTAATTTATTTCTTGAACTGACATTTATAATTGCATGCAGTTAATACTTGAGTATTCTTTATTTCTTAATTATTCAATCTAATCAATACTGTGTATGTGCTTATGCAATATATTTTTTTTTGTAAAAAAAAAAAAAAAAAAAAAAAAATTCTATTGATATGAAATTATTACATTTGCATTTCATCTATTAATAGATTGAAACATCTTCAGTTTTTATATGTATCGGTGCCATTATCTGATTCTGAATGTACAAAAATTTATATTTTTATATATTTATTTTTTATATTTTTATTTTTGTATAAAAATTATGATTCTTACTTATCTCAGACTTATTGTTTGAATCTATTATTAATATACAAATAAAAAAAAAAAATACAGCTTTAATTTATCTACTGTATACCTTTAGAAGTGAATTAAGTACATTAGATTGTCCTTATGTTTGTTTTTACATCAATATCTGAATGTGCTACATCGGGTCTTTTAAAAACAAATGCATAGGACTAGTTCTACAAATGCATTTCTAGAACAGATGAACAGAATGGTTTTAAACAGAACAGAAACATGTAGATAAATGAGAGAACAATGAATTATCTTAAATGGATATCTTTACAAAATGTGCTTTTCCATTAAATTTCATTATTCATCTTCACATTTATTTATTAGACTTTTCTTTTCTTAATTTTTAACATCATATCGTTTCCACTTTTATGTATGTATATTTGACATGAAACCTTCAAAAAAACAAGTACAATTCAATAACTTTTAGCTTATATTACATTTGGAATTCCTAAAAAATTGAGGAACATGCATACCTGGCCAGAAATTAAGTAATATGTCGCCATCTTATCCTTAAAAGTGAAAATGATCAATATTTACATGCATTGTAATTGAAGATTTGATCATCCTGTAAGAGAGAAGTACCAAATAGTTGTACATGACCGCAACTGAAATAGTATGCAAAATTACTTCATGACACTAATTTAAGTATTTTATAACATTTTACTGTATCGAATGTGAAATCAGAAAATGCTTGTTCTTAAACATTTTAAGAGGAAGTTCATTATCAAAATTGAATCCAAATGAATTGATCTCCTTTTTTACCCAAGTTATCATTACCCAATATTCACTCATCATGTAGATTTAAAAGTGATACTTAATAAAGAAAGGAAGTTGAATAAAGTGGAAATGAGGAAACCACATTTTGTATAAAATCTCTGACTTGGTGACTAAATCCTAGATCACCTAAACTAAAACCTGGTTCAAGTTTCAATAATGGAGTATGCATTTCTTTAGGTTGTGCTGTATCTCAAATTTTGATTAAATTTTAAATGGCAGCCTCATATGATATTATTAATAGCATATTCTTTTTTTTTTTTTTTTCTAAGTCTTATGGGAAACTTTCTTTTTAATTCATTCCATTGGTTGTTTTTTTTTTTTTTTTCAAAACCATCTATGGTGAATGAAATAATCATTTCCAGACTTTCAATATCCATACTCTTTTATCAAATTAACTTTCAATTACCACAACAGTTTTTTCAATATAAATGCCTAATTCATCCCTTTGGTCTATGAGATCTTTTGCCATATGTTATATTTTGGGACCAACTGTGTTGTTGGACTAACACACTTTTGAAACAGTTTCCCAGCAAATTCACCAACCATGATGTTCCTTGTATCTACCGGTGGATGGGCCTTCTTGCATTTCGCTATTCAATAAACCAACCTCGTGAAGCAAAACATTGTTTTTATATTAATGCGTTTTTTTAACTTCTGTTTCAGTTCTTTCAACTTCCATAGAAAAGAAATCACGACGTTTTCCAACCATATAGAGATGATTAGTTTCTAAATAGCATTTCAATTTACTTGGGAGCGTCAGGGCCGGATTTTCCTATAGGCTAACTAGGCTTCAGCCTAGGGACTCAAGATCAAGAGGGGCTCTACATTCAAGTTGTTAGCAAAATTAAAATTACACTATTCTAAAAACAGTAAGCACTAAAACGCTGAATCGAATATAAGGAGAAATTCTACACATATGACCAATAAACAAACATAAAAATGTATTGGTTGAGATCAACACGTTCGTCTCATTGGGTCTGTTCGTTTGTATTGACTAGATTGCATCAAAGTATAGTTCATACGTTCAGTTATTTGATGGAAAATATGACAATTTTTATTGCATATTTTATTTTCTGTGGGTAAAGATTTTTATTATTGAATTTTGTTTCTTTGTAAATGTTCTGTGTTATGTTTGTTTAGTTATTGATACAAGTACTATATAGGGTGCTGAGAATAAATGTCCAAATAAGTGTTCTCGACTTTTTTTTTATTTATTATCCGTGCCGCACTTTTTATAAAGATTAGTACCCATCACAACATGTTTAATTTAATATATTGATATATATCACAGTAATGATGTGTTTTATTATTTCTCATGTAATTTACAAACTAAAAATGGAGGCCTTATAAGTGGAATAGCCTAGGGCCTCTTTCCATCTAGCATACACTGTGGTGTTAAAACTATCATACACAATACATATTGCGTATGAGAACAAATAATTTCTTAACTCATAACGAAACGTTTCTGTCTACAAAAAAACCTTACTCTAAATAACCGTCATCATATTTACGATATTTTCGTTTTTTAACAGTTGTTCCTCTGATATAGGGCGTACTATCTTTATCTGCACTTTCACATTTATTACTGTGGGTGCGCAGATCTACCTCCCGTGGTGCACCTGGTAACACTTTTTAGTGGCTAAAAGATCTCCAACGTGGCATTATCGTTAGATTAATGAACTCTGTTTCAGCATGTTTTGTTGTATTATTTTTGTTGTTGTTGTATGTTCTTTTTTTTTTTTTTTTTTTTCGTTGTTCTTTTTTACTGTAACTGTTCATAATCTGCCATTGGGGGAAAAAAGCAAAAATGCTTATTACTGTAAAAACTGGTCCATTATAAATACAAGTGCAAAAGTCACAAAATATTTATCAGAAACAGTAAACGAAAAGTAATTCAACGCTAATTATGCTGTATTAACAAATTTATATCATGCGCGGAGTTTATCTTCATTAATTATTCATTACTTTCGACTATCCATTGACTGACTGGATCTAGTCGGCAATGTTTGTTTATACGAGGGTTGCTATTTATGTATCCGGAAATGGCTATGCTGGTGTTGCGTGACACCATCTGACATATCCGTTCTAAACTTTGACATTTTTTATCTTTTATTTACTCAGAAAGTTATGTCGTACGGATGCTATTTTTGCTGTTTATAGCGACTTGAATTTTTTCGTCAATCAAAAAATGGAATTAGCTCGACCTTTTTTTTATGATAATTTACTACGACTTTCGACATGGATTATCTGAACAACAGTGCATCGATCAACTTATTTTAACTTTTGGATGTTAAAATAACGAGGAAGCACCATCTAAAAACCACTGTATATCACTGGTTCAATGAGTTGAATCGTAGCCGTCGTTCGCTCACTGATGAACTTAAAGAAGGTCGTCCAAAATCTGTTATGCGAGAAAGCGTCAATGCTGTGCACAAACTGATAATGCTGGATCATCATGTGATATACTGCAAGATTGAATTTTGGGCTTAAATTTGACGGAAATGTATTTGATGTGAACATTTAGATGTAAAAAAAAAAAAAAAAAAAAAAATGTTCGCTTTGAATTTCGCATGATTTCACAATCGCTCAAAAACAGACTCGTGTCGATTGGTGGCTTCAAAAATTCAATTGTAGTGAGTCAAAGATGTGCACAACATTTAGATAGATGGATTTATGCTCATAAGCCAAAAATAAAAAGCAATTGACTGTGTGGGTCTTCTAAAGTGAGCTATGTGACATACCGTGAGATTGAATTTTTGGGTATAAATTTGACAAGAATGCATTTGACATTAATTTCGCATAATTTGACAATAGCTCAAAAACAGCCTCGTGTGTAAGGTGCGAAAAGATGTATTCCATAGGTGGATCTATGCGTATGAACCCAATTATAAAAAAGCAATCGATTGTGTATTAGTTTTCCAAAGTGAGCCAACGAAAGTTGTTCATGAAAGAAGCACTACGAAGCAAATGGTCACTTGTTGGCATGTGGGTGCTGTACCACTAGAATCGTAAAACGATCAACTATGAATGGTCTACAAGCATTTGGTTGCCAGAAGTCTGTGGTGCGATATATAAAAACAGCAGACAACTCAAGATTAATCTTGATCGTGCCAAGCTCTCACAAATCAGCTCAAGTAACTCATCAGTCGAGTAACCATCGTATAGTTGGGTCGTCTGTCGTACAGTCCTGATCTGGCAACCCAACGATTTCTTTTTGTTTATACATGAAAAACAAATTACAAGGTCATCGATTTTGAAGCCAGAAGAAACCTTTGATGGGTTCAAAATGCGTGTTTTTGATGTACCTCGATCTGAATGAAAAAAAAAAAATTATATGAAAAGTGGTTCAAACGTATACAAAAATGTATTGATGATCATGGAGAATATTTTGAAAGACAATAAAATGAGAAATTTTTTTTATTTTTGTTTATTATTTCTCCGAATATATAAGTTGCAACTTTCATACATTCTATCAAATATATCGCCAAGGGTCTACTTATTTCAAAGTATCTGGTCTATCGGAGAAAGACTAGTTTTGCTGACATATGTTCACAAAAATATTTTAGACCTCCGGTTTTAGTATTATGCAAGATCAATTAAAATTCACGCCCCATCAAAAAAAAAAAAAAAAATCCCACATATTTACCAATTTTTACCTTTTGCCTCGCCACATTTAGATTAATATCTAAATGTCTTGGTCTAATTAAATATGAAGGTTTTATAATGTTCCCCGACTCTCATGTAAACACAATGGCCAGACAATCGTAAGCAAATTTTTAAATTTAGAATCTTATTCACATGCAAGTTTGCATCTATAGCTTTTTCCTATGAATAGCATTTTGTATGTTGGTACCAATCATTAAAAAAAAAAAAAAAAAAACCTCTTTTTGAATACTTTCTTCTGCTTTCGATGTAAAAGAGTTTGCTAAGATAGTTTGGCACACCCAAATTAAAATATTTACCATCAAAATAGTCTAATTATTGTTATGTTGAAATGCCCTCTTCTAAAATGATTGAAATTCTCCGCTATTGCTTTCCCAGTGTGAGCTTTGATGGCAGGATGACCTAAATATATGGCATTAATAAGTTTACCGGAATCTGGCACTTCAACCACAATCATGCTGTATCCAGTCCAATATTTCCGTGTAACTTTAACAGTAATTATTTTCACAAGTATTCGGAATCCTGTCTGTAGTAACCTACCATTCATGAACTTTTAAAAATGGTTTGCTATCAATTCAGATAAATAAGGTAAAACTACTTTGCAGTTCCAATGACAACCGCTACCTTCTTTCATGATAGTAATAAGCTGCTGTTGCTCTGAAGAAGTACTTTCATTATTATTATTATTGGCACATGTTGAAATTTCAGGCTCTTCAAAGAAAGTTTCAGTTCTAGAAACTGCAATTTTCTTAGTTTCAGCCGAGGAATTGCAATTAATATTTTTTATTATTCTTTGGTTTAATAAAGGCAGCAGTCGATGTTTGTCCTATGCCTCTGTAATCTGCAGAGTTAATGTTTTACGTAATGTTTTCACTGAAAGTGGAAAGCATAATTTCGTATCCGTAATTCTTCGATCAGAAACGGCATTTAATCTTTCATGTTAAACTATGCTTATCTTTCGTAATAAACAATGAACAGTTTTCCTACAGATATCTGTTAGGCGATTCAAGGATTGATAAGTTCGTTCCTTTATACGTTTAAAACTTCCTGGCTTTGCCGCGACGCGATAGATAATTAGTAAGCCGATCCTTGGTCTTAAGTCGCGTCCAGATGGGAGATGAGTCAGCCTTGTGAACCAATTATGAACAAGTTTGACTGAACCTTCCGATAGCACTGAGCCGCTCCGACTAGAATCGGTTTTTTTTTCCTGCACAACAAAGGGATGTTATGTTGTGCAAACTTCGTAGTGTGTACGTGACAGCGACTCCGAAATCTCCCCACGTCTTTCACAGTCTGTATATCAAATTTGGTTTTATTCAATTCATTAGTTTTACCTGCAAATGCCTCCAAACAATGAAAGTTATTTTATGATCACCCTGTATATTCATACGTTTGTCCTTTTGTTAATTTATTTTAAATTATAAGAATTTAATTCAGTTCAACAACAACATTTAGAGATCAATTTCAAAATAATTTCATTTTTTTCGATCAGGCATTTAAAAATAATTTAAAGGTCCATACATAATAGAGTCTCATTATTTTTTTTTATTATACACACACACAACGGCTATGTAAAGAAGTGTAAGAATGAACTATATTTTTACATGAGATTGATAAAAATATCAAAGTTTACTACGAGTTAAAAGAAAACTTTGTGTGGAGAAATACTGTAATAAAATGCAATTAATGATTATGAAAATTTTATTATATATAATGATTCTTATTAGATCAGAATTTCTTGAAACAATATAATTCTTAATTTAAATTAAATTGCAGTAAGAGTTTTTTAGAATTTTTTAAGTAAAATTCTATACTTTAAAATTCCACTACACTCAATTATACAATAATAATGACTTTCGTCGAAATTGAAGTCGAGATTTGGTTTAGTTAGTCGCTCTACGGTCATCTTGTGCACACGAGGGCTAAACAGACCTGGGTCCTTACAGGATTCCGAACCACTAGAAACATTCATGGCACCGCCGGGACTCCTCGAACCCGAAACCTGTGTATAGAACGCTAGCAACCAGGCCCCATTGAAGGCGAGAATCCCTTGAAGCTCAACCAAAAACCGACTCCATCTGGAGTGGAGATTTTTTCTTTCTTGGCCTGCGTTCGCTCGCTTTCCATGTTCCGTCCACCCTGCAACAAATTCATTTGAAAAACTTTCGCGAAAGCCACTCGCTCTTGTCTGGACATGACTTTATATTTCAATACCGTGCTGAACCAATTATTGATTGTTGAATATACCACCTGACTGTATTAAGTTCTTGAAGAAGAAAAAAATAGTGGCTACTTGCGGGAGCATATTAAATGGATCTTCTGGGGCCTTAGCGGCGCATTTCAATAGCCTTTTAAAACATGACTCACAACACGGCTTTAGGTAGTCAGAAATTAGATTACTGAGATATATTACTGTTACTAAAATATAAATACTTGGTTGTGTGGAGCAAAAAATAACTTGTGACTATTAAAAAAAAAAAAAAAAAAAAAAAACCTGGTATTTTTATGTGCTTCATTTTTTTTTTTTTTTTTTTTTTATTGAAGAGGCAGCACATAATGATTGGTGAATTGAGTTATAACCATGTTATGTTTTATAGTAGAGAAAGAGTAAATCACTTATTGTTTGTAATTTCAGTAGTTGGTCATACATTTATTACTGATTAACATGAAAACCATGGTTGATTTCACAAGAAATGTACCTTACATTCCAAAAAAATTTTCTTTTCCCATTTCTCTTATTACTTCAGTTAAAATTTTTTTGCATGCAAAAAATTTTGTTAAAATATCATTGTTACTTTTAAATCAATTTATTACTGAGCAATTTATTATTAATTTTTAGATGTTAAAATTTAGGTGCTTAAAATTCATAAAATTCTTTTTATGACACTTAAAATTTATAGCTTTTAAAATTTATTAAAATGATTAACGATTATAGCTTTAGTAATTATATTATTTTCAATTAATTATAATTTAGTTTTTTCCCATTATAATTTAAGCAAGAATTTTTAATTTGCTTTTATATCAATGTTTTTTTTTATTATCAGCAACATAATGAATTTATTTCATTTCACATATATTTATTGGTGCATTTTCTTTTATAGATTGATTCCAGTGCAAAGTAAATCTTACAATTTAAAATTATATTTTGCATGAATTGTTTTTTATTTTGAGACTTCATTATAATTGTTTATTTATTTATTTTTTACAATTTTTTTGAGTAATGCTCTTAGTCATGTATTGTCTTTCTTATAATTGCAGGACGTTTTGGAAATCAAGCCGATCACTTTCTGGGTGCCCTAGCATTTTCCCACGCATTGAATAGGACACTGGCTCTTCCTCCGTGGGTAGAATATAAGGCGGGACGCACCAAATCAGTAAATCCCTTTTAGCATTCATTTGTTTTTCTGTAAAGATATTTTATGTAGTGAGACCATTTAACCTCTTAAGGCTGGAATTCTGATTTTTTTAATTATGTTATTTTATTTATTTATTGTTATTTTTATTTAAGTATTTTTTCCTGTTAAGACTATAGATTTATAAATTATATCGAACTTTTAAACATCAAATAAAATTTTGATACTAAAGATAAAATGGTTTATTTATTTCATGATTTATTTCGTTCATTTTTAGTTTAAAGTGTTCTAATTAAATTATTTAAAAAATTTATTTTTAACATTAATACAAAAACAAAAAAGGTCAGTGAATTTAAATTAAAAAAAGAAAACTACCACTAAACAAATTTCTTTTTAATATGAAAAAAGATATGTTAAATAGGAAAGAAATATATATTATTTTCAAATAATTTTCAAAAGTAATAAGAATTCCATACATTTTTGGGATATACAGATGAAATCAATTATGATTATTTTCTGAAAATTATAAGAGGCATAAATATCAAATTGAATAATTAATAAATTTTTATGATTTCGTTAACAGCATAAATGATTTTTTTTTACATATGCAAAGAAATATAATTAAAAAATGGGTTTAAATATTTATTGCATTCAATGTTTAATATTTATAATTTGCCATCCTTTCTGAAATAAATATATGTTAATAATTTTTATGTATTATTACTAGCACAAGAGGAAATTTTAATTAAATCTTGTGTATAGATGTTATTATTTAAAATGAATTCTTATTTCATAAAAAACAAACTTGGAATCATTTTTATGTTTTGAAAAAAAATTTAATATTAAAAAATTAAATGACTGCAGGTTTTTATGAACTGCAAGTGGAATTCAGAAAAATTGTGTTATTTTTCTACCTTCAACTTAATAAAGAGGCAAATTTCATTTGTTATATTAATAGCTTGTATAAAATTATTTGTAAATTGCAATATGAATAAAGTAAACAAAACATTCCTATTTGAATTTTGGTCCTTTTCATTCATTATTTCATTTTTTGTTTAAAGTGTTCTAATTAAATTATTTAAAAAGTTTATTTTTAACATCAGTAAAAAAAAAAGGGGGGCAGTGAATTTAAATTAAAAAGAAAAGAGCACTAAACAAATTTCTTTAATATGAAAAATAGATGTTATAAATAGGGAAAAAATTACATTTTCAAGAATCCGGCCTGATATTGATAAAATATCAGGCCCAGAAACATATACTCTGTCGTATATATCACTTTATCAAATTCTGATCATGTTCAATTCTCTGGCTGTTTCTCAGTTTTGAATCTGTTATTTAATCCTCATGATGTTAAATGTACTTTTAAAAAAAAATTTCCTTTTTTTCCAAGTGAAATATATTTTGTTAATTTTGTAAAGGCCAACAACTAATTGGTATCTTATATAAGAGAAAAATTAATTTTAATAACATATAAATCATTTAATAAAGTATTGTTAATTATAATTTAAAAATGCAAATTTATACACCAAATAGTATTTTAATATAATATTCTATCAAACTATTTGTTTTTCAAATATCCAAGAAAATTTCCCAAATATGTTATTTCCTTTTGAATTATTATTAAATTATCTTTTAGATACAAGTTCCATTTGATACTTATTTCAAAGTTGAACCATTACGAAAATATCATAGAGTTATCACTATGGAATATTTCATGGAAAATCTAGCTCCTACTATATGGCCTAAAGGAAACAGAAAAGGTATGGACATTTTAATTTTTAAAAGATTATTATTTGCAATAGGGCAATTTAAATTAAATAGTTCATAAGTTGGATAATTTTTTTTTTTTTCAGTTTAGAATTGCTTTATCTATAGTGATTTCTTTTTTTGAAATTATTCTGTATATGTCATAATCAGCATACATTGTATCTCTACAAAATAATGGGACTGGCAAAAAAAAAAAATCTTTATTTACAGTATATAGTAAATCTATTGATTGCTTTTTTCAATGTATTTCCCATTAGTATTCACACTTCTATTAATTCTTCTATATCATTGATCAAAAGCTGGTTCAGTTAATTGTCTCTATTTACTTGAAATAAGTTTCTTTTATCAATTTTCTTTCTTTTTTTGTGAAAATTGGAAAAAGTCATAGGGTGTAATTCAGGGGAAAGGGTGTTCTAGTGTTGCAATATATAGATATGAAGGATGTTCTTCTCAACTCAAAACTACTTTACAGATGTGTGCGAAGGAGCTTTGTCTTGTCTCCTTTATGCACAGCACTGTCTTGGTGCAGAATAAAACTATTTTGCCAGAGTTTTGATTTTTTTCTTCTTCTAATTGTTTCTCCTAACTTAATTGAAACATTTTTGTAGTAATGCTTGTTCACTTTTTGCCCCTGATACCCACTTTTCAAAATGATACTCTTGATATCAAAAATTGCAATCATGATTGTTTAAATTTTGATTTGTTTTGAGCATTTTCCTATATTGAGGAAGATGGGGTTTTCAATGAATAAATTACCTTTTTGTCTATGGATCATTATGAAAAAACCAGATTTTAACATGAAGAATGACTTTTTTGGAAGATCAGGGTTGGCATAAATCTGCCCCAGTGTCTGCATAAAATTTCTTTTAGCATCTTTTTTTTTGGTTCTGGTGTGAGAAATTCTAGGAACCATTTTTTCACAAACATTTTTTCATCTTGAGATTCTTCCTCAAAATTTTCCACACATTGTCTTTATCAATGTTGGCAATTTCTGCTATCATTCATATATTCAGTCAATGGTTTGCTTGAACAATCTAGACAATTTTCACACCTTCATCAGTTTTGAAGTTGCCGGTTACCCTGGTTAGTCATCTTCCATTCCCTCTTAGCCTTCAGCAAGTCTTTGTGTCAATCAAACACTCTTGTTTGAGACATACAGTCTTCTTCATTAATTTAAGTCTACATTTGTAATCACTCTGTTGGTGTTTTTTTCAATTTCTCCAAAAATTTGAAATTTATGTCATATTCATTTTTAAAACTCGTCATAAAAATGTTAAGTTAGATGAAATGCAAGCATACTTAATCATAATCACCGCCTAGTCTGAGGGCACAATAGTGATCAGATTTGCTCTGCAGCCTTAGACACATCTAAGTTCATCATTCCTGGGCACTTCACTGTCATTGCATTAAAGGGAGCTATAAAGCCAGTCCCCTTACATTATAGACACACCTTGTGTATGACCTTTATTGCTCAGTTTGAGTAGATAAATCTTTCTTTGGGTAAATAAACAATTTCACTATTTTGTGCCATCGTGTGTGTGTGTGTGTGTGTGTGTGTGTGTGTGTGTGTGCATATGTTTGTGTGTGCATGCATATGTGTATGTAATTTATTTTGTAACTTAGACTTTTAATAAAAATAACAAAAATTACTGTTGATTACTTATAGCATACATTTACAGTGATAAGAATGACTTGTAAAAAGCAATTTCTCCTGTTCAAAAAAGGATTACATTTCTTGTGCATTATTAATCTAAAATTAAGTGATTGATTTTATTTAATTCAAAACAAATGAGTGAATGATGAAAATTAGTAAAAATTTTTTTGTATTTTTTTTTTTTTTTATTATGAACATATTCTAAAAACTAATAATTTCATGTATTATTTTTAACTCAAAGAGATTATCACTTTTATCAACCATAAAAGTTTCTTGTTCCTGTCCAGGGTTATAATACACATTTCCTTAGAAAGAATAAAACCATGTAGAACTGATAATGATAATATTTTTCAGTGTTCTGCTATTCTGCTCGTGGAGAGAGCGACCATTGCAATGCTAAAGATGGGAATCCCTTTGGTCCATTTTGGGATACATTTGATGTCAATTTTGATCAGTCTATTTTTTATCAGCCATTGCATTATGTCATTCACTATGGAAACACTGCTCGCTTGTGGAATGAAAAAAGTAAGATGGTTATTTTTATAAAGAAATTCATGCATCATTTATTATGTAAGATTTTTACCTTATTCTCCTAAACAAGTTTGCTACCTGATGACCAACTGGCTAGCACTCCGGCCATTGTACCACAGGCTTCAGGTTCGAATCCTGGTGGTGGCATGGATGTTTCTGAGGGGGTTTGAAATCTCCATTAAACTGTAAGTCCTTGTCTAATTAGCCTAAAGTGTGCACAAAATGACTGTAGAGCGACAAACAAACCTAAACAATTTCAGCTTTTGACAGGCGTGGTATGATCATCTTCTTGCGTTGGAAGGTCTCAGACTTATATAAGCCATTGCATAATCATCTATCACAATGTAGTAATTTTGACTAATTTGTTTTTATGACTAAAAGTTTTTATTCCTGTCAACAATATACACAAGAAAGCCTTTTTTTTTTAACGATTGGAAGGTTATAATGTTCTATGTTAGTTTAAAAAAAAAAAAAATTTTTTATTGCATTGGAGGATACTTATTGAGAAATTATTTAACATGAGATAAATTAAATTGAAAACATCGAACAAATCTTTTAATAAATTCCTGTAAAACAAATTATTGTCATTATATGAGTTGTAGTAAATAGCTCTCATTTACTCAAAAAAGATTTTGAAGGTAGTTTCTGAAACTATTAGCCTTTTTTTTTTTTATAACATCTTATTTTTCATTACAGTTTTGTAAAATTGCATAATTTTGGGGTTATCAAAAGCAAACATGATATAAGTATTTTTGTGCAGAATATTTTGTAGTTACACAAAATAATAACATAAATAAGAAAGTTTATATATGCATACACTTGCGTTCATGTATAATGTTTTACATTGAGAAAATTTTATATTTTTTCTTTTGATCTTGTAATTCTGTTATTTTAACTGCCTTATATATTTAATAAAATTGCTTTTCTGCTATTTCAATATCCAGTCTGGCAGCTAATAATTATATTATCTTCTGGGCTATTTTTTTCACTACCTCAGCTAACATACCTTTATTAGTTTATTTTAATTCATTTCTGTACTGTTATTTTAATTAAATCATTATTACATCTACATATCAATTTTGTTGTATTGTATCCTTTCGTTGCATCATTTTTTTCTTTATATTGCACTTTCAAATATTTCATGTATTTTTGTTTGTATGAAAAGTCACACAACTTGAATTAATTTGATGGTGATATCAGAAAAAAAGAGGGTTGAATGTAATGTAATATGTCTGATTAATTTATGGAATAAATGATACTTTCATTTAATGAATTTTTTAATTTTTCTGTATTACAAGGAGTTCAGTAGATAAATTATTTTCCCTGCCTGCTAAAGTATTAAAGGCATAGATTTTTAAATTAATGATTGATACTTTATGAAAAAGTTGTGTTCTGAATAAAATCCAGTTGTATCAAGATGCAATAACTGTAAAATCTTCTTATTTCCAGATATCCACCCGACTTGTTTCCAGTGATAGCTTTCACCGGAGCTCCGGCCACTTTTCCTGTCCGCGCCGAAGATCGCCAGCTGCAGCAGTACCTGGAGTGGAGCGATCTGATTCTGAAGGAGGCTAAAGCATTCATTGCCAGCATGGTCCCCAGAGGGCCTTTCATTGGCATCCATCTGCGCAATGGACCTGACTGGGTAAGTTGTTGCAAGTTCCTCTTTTCTCTTGGAATAACTTTCATGATATTCCTCTTTTAACTATAATATTATTATTTTGGGGCCTTAATGCATTTTTCATCCTTTTGGATACTGCCATGTGTGTCAATTTGTACTATTTGGCCATGGGATCTAGGCCAATGAGTTTTGAAGTGCATGGTATGGGTATATGATGATAGGTGAAAGAATTTGATTAAGTGCAAACTTTGCTAATAAATAAAATATAAGCCTATATGTGATGCAATTATTATACTATGGAGAGTGATAAAGATTTTCCAATAAAATATAAGTAGGTTTTTGAATTTATGTTTGGTCTGAGTTTTCCTGACAACAACATTGAATAGGAGGAGATATTGAAGAAAGCCTTCTTTTGAGTGAAAATTTTGATAATAGTTTAATTGCTACAAGCTTGGAGAATAAACATTGCTGTAAGCAAAAATTTGATATCCAGTAAGCCACTTACAAAAATATTTAAAACAAAAACCATAGGAAATATATTAGTGTGAATTTTTTTATAAAACAATATATAATAAAATTGAAAGATAATGAACAGATGTCCATTACAAAATCTTTACCAGAACAATGTAATATAAATTATGATAGTATATTAATTTTTATCAAATGTGCTATTGTTATTTTTTTTATTTTCTGATATTCTTTTATAAAAAGCTTAACATTTTTTTTTTCTTATTGTTATTTATTGTTGTCAAATAGGAAAATCATTCATTTTCAATATCTGCACACTTTTATGAATTACTTGCTAGGCTTATTTAGTTTATAAAATTAGATTTTATCTTTGTTAAGTGAGGATATTTCTACAGAAATCTCAATTCTTCCTTTATGCTATATTACAGATGCGTGCTTGCGAGCACATCGAGTACAGTCCGCTCTTGTTCGCTGCTCCCCAGTGCCTGGGGTACCAGAACGAACTGGGGCAGGCCACGCCCGAGTTGTGCTTTCCTCCCAAAGACATCATCCTGGAGCAGCTCAGGAAAAAGGTGAAAGCTCACAAGGCGAAGAGCATCTTTGTGGCTTCAGACAATGACCACATGATCAATGACATTGAAGATGAATTGAGAGACTTAAAAGTAAGATTATAAATAATTATGTTATATTTCATCAATTTGTTATTAAAATTTTTTTTTTTAAATTTCTACTTGAAATTATGTCACAGCGAGATATTTTCTGTAGTTTGAATCATGTTATTCATTTTTGACAGAGAAATGTATATATAAATGCTTTAATGGTAAAAAGAAAAAATGGGTGCTTGTGAGAATCAATAATGTACACCATGCTTTTTAGAAACATTGATAGACATCTAACAAATCTTGACTGTGAGATAAAAGCTATTGTTGTATTGGAACAAATAATTCCTCATTAGAGTATTTTCAGTAACTATAGGAAATTTTTAAATCACTGGACAAATTTCATTAGACTACATTTTACTCATAAATTTAATTTAGTTTTGCTTCAGTAGATTTAATTTATTAAAAATATAGAACAAAGTGAAAGTATGGACAATTTAGGAAAGAATAATAGAATTTTTCTTAACATTAAAGTGTAGCATAACTCATTAATAACATTTCATTTCAATTATATTTCTAATATAATTGGGAGTTTCAAACAACATAAAAATATGATGTGATAAATTAAACTATAGAAAAGACTTGCTTATTCAAATTCTGTAATTTTAATCATTCTTTATGGTTGCTATTATGGTTATTTTCACATTCAAGGCTATCATTAAAAATTTCAATTGTCAATTCATATAATTTTAATATTTGTAATTATATTAATTTTATTATTCATTTAATTAGTTTATTTTTAGAAAATCAATCAAGTGTGAAGATTCATAAATTGCATCCTAAATAAAATTTTAATTGCATTGTACAGAAATATTGTTAAATAAAAATGGCTTTTTTGTCAAATACTATGAATCTAATCATTCAATCAATCTTTTTAAGGTCAAAGCTTATAAATTCCCCAACCACAGTCCTCATGTTGATCTGGCCATCATGGGTCTTTCAAATCACTTCGTCGGAAACTGCATTTCTTCCTTCAGTGCTTTCGTCAAGAGAGAGCGCGATGTCAACAATCTGCAAACATCCTTCTGGGCGTTTCCCGTTCCCAACCCTACTCCCATGAATCATGATGAGTTTTGAGACGCATCTATTTGTGATATGTTTTTGTATCCCTTTTTGTAACAAAGTGTTACAATTTTTTTTTTTTTAACTTTATAAAGTCTGTCAGCGCTCAATATCATCCAAACCTTTTTAATGATATTGTCATAAGCATATGTGTTAGATAATCATTTTTTCCCCCACACATTTGTACACTTTTGAAACATCAAATTATTTAGTGTTGAAAGAGAGAAAGAAGAAAAGTTTTAAAAAATGCATTTTTAGGCTTTATATGTTATATAAAGCACTCAGTATCATTGCTTATTATTAAAAATTATTAATAAGCAGTTAATTATTTAGAAAAAAAATTATTTAACTAATTGATATTTTAAAAATTGTGATTAAAATGATTAAAAATTGTTTTTCAATTTAATGATATTTTATGAATTTATTTAAAAGCAAACTGGTTTGCAATATAAAGACAAAATTTAATGATTACTGAGCAAATGAGATTAATTAAAAATATTCCCTTAAAAGGGAAGGAATTTAGTAGTTATACAATTTTTTTAAAAAAATTGTTGAATTGATTTCAATAACACTTCACCAATCATTTTGTGAACTAACATAATTCTTGTAGTTTTCGAGTGCTGATGGATTACAGCTCTTTGTGTTGTGAGTTTCCTATAGGAACACATGTAATTTTTCATTTCATAGTAAAGAATTTACTTCGAAAATTCTGTTTCATCACGCATTGCTTCTTCATTGTTTATGTGTAGCCAGTGTCCTCTTTCCTCATCATCAGTGTCAAATTTTAGATTGAATTAATTTGTGATATGTTTTTTTATACCTTTTTTTACTATGATAAATCAAATTTTCTGTTGAAGGTCTTTTTTGTATATGTTTTTTGTTAAAACAAATTGCAAGTGTATGTTTGTCATTAAGGTCTAACATTCTTCATTATAAAAATTTATTTTGCTTACAATATGAAATTTAAAAAATGTATATTCAATTTTTCATGTATTTATTCATGATGTAATTTGCTTGTTTGAAATATGTATATAACAAGCAAATATATCAGATTTAAAATTATGTGAACAATAAAATGACAAGAATAATGTAATTTTAAAAAATGCTGACAATGTTTTATATGAGAATCTTGATTCCGTTGATTGTTTTTGTGTTTATAAATTATTGACATTATTAATTTACAATTTGTTTAATGAAAAATAAATGTTTCTGTATATAATCTTTTTTTTTTTTTTTCTCTTTTATTATTCCATTTCACTTTTATAATTCCATCTAATTATCAGCAAGTAATTTTTTGAAAATTCAATTTACTGATTTTTAATTTAACTGATTTTAACTATAATTAAAATTTTATTTTACATTTCTGAATTCTGGTACCTTAAGGGAAAGGTTTAATTTTTTTTTATATTAAAGAAGGCACAGCAGTCAGATATATCAGCAAATTTATTTTTACGATATGCTTCTGGAAATGTTTTTTAGTTTGATAATGAAAGGTAAAAAGCATACATAAGTAAAGATGGATGGATATAAGTAAACACTGAAGAAATGGAACTTTTCATTGTCCACTTAGTCAATTGATATAATTCATATTATTATACATAGTAATTACATTTTTTGTATACATTAATAATAAGAACTTTGTTACTTTTGCAAAATGGGAATAAAAAGCTCATTAAAAAAAGTTGTCTTTTTTTTTTTTTTTTTTTTTTCCAAGCAAGAGTCAGAAATTGGAGTGAATAAGCACATTTTTTATTAGAAATAATAAACAATAGGAAACACATTTTTCCACAAAAGGAAGTAGCTTATTCCAGCGTTGTGAAACAGGTGTATTTATGGGAAGGATACAGAGCATTTAATCTTTCTTGTAGATTTGCCTTTTTTTAAAATATACCATAGATTGATTCATTTTCTTTATAGATATAAAGCTAATAACAATATAATATATATATATTTTACTGTACTTTAAGTGAGGGAAAAAGTACACACATGAATATAAAATATGTTAAATTAACAGTTACGCAAAAACTTTGTTAAACATTGTATTACTGGACATCTACCATGACAGCAATTCAGCATAATCTTTGATTTTTTTTTTTTTTTTTTTGAGCAGAATTAATAAAAACCCAATATATACTGATTGATATTTACTTAAGTAAAATAAAAAGCATAATTCCATCTAATTAGAATTTCAAAAAAAAGTAAAAGTGCATACATGTCTGTGGGTCATTTTAAGGAAATGTCTGGCTTCATGTTGGGCTGCGGATTGGACAATACAGTTATAGATTATTATGCAAAGTAATTTCTTTACATGCTGTTTGTTTAACACTGCCATCTGGCGACAAGTGCAGGAATGTTCACAAGGGGGGATAGATACTGTTGAAGCTCCAGGCAGAAAGTGACTGAACAGGAAACAAATTTGATGTGAGGCAGAAAAGCAGTAGGAGGGGGTCGTTCAATGCAGGGATGTGCGCAGATGAATCTCCGCCTCGAATCGGATGTTGACAGCTATCGCAAGCAGCGCCACGGTCGTCTTGTGGGAGAGGCAGCCATCTGCAAACGCAAAAGTTGATTTTAGTATGACAAAAAAACTCGTACAGAGTGCAGTGAAAATATTAAACAGTATTGGGGAGTGTGCCAAAAAATTCTCTACTCCTTCTTGAATTGAATTTTTTTTTTTCATCCTTATTTTTTACCGTATTTTTATGAAGTGCGTTCTTTACTAATAAAATTAGAAAATGTGTGAAATAAAGTCAATGACTTTTTATTGACTTCATTTATCTATGAAATTTTTTTGCATTAACAAAGCATTTGTTACAACTTTAAAGATGTAATATTTGCACTCACTTAAAAGATATTTTTGTTTGTAGTATGTTTTATATATATATATATATATATATATATTCGATAAAAGGACAGTACTAAATGGACAGGCACCAAAAAGCATTATAGAATAAAAGGACAAGCAATAGAAAATGTATATTTTAATCCCAAAGATGCTCTATTTGTAATGCATTAAAATTTTTCAAAAGAAATGTAGATGCTTAAAAGGTAAAAAGTTTGAGAATCCTCTGTATTTATTTTTATTTTTTCCTTGTGCAAGTTCTGTTTCATTCACTCTTTTTTTGTAAACCATTGTTACAGTAAAACTCTTGAGGTTACAAATCTATTCTTTACATTTATTTAACAATAATGTAGAGGGGAAAACTATGCTATTTCATAATAACTAAATTAAATGGAATTTAATTCAATTGCACTCAACTTAAATCAAAATTGATATGGAAATGAATGCTCGAGATGAATGTATTTGTTTTTATTGCAATACGCTAATCATTATTTAAAAGTGGCATCAATGGGTCATTCTTTAAGAGTGGCGCACTCCCCTCCATGTACAAAATGCAGATTTATCAAGCTTAACTCCAGCACAGACACTGGCTAGGCGTGTTAATAATTGCATCCATTTACAATCAGATGAGCAAAGGAATCATTATTTACCTGCCAAGACCTTCTCTCTCCTTTTTGCTCTTCCAGGCATGTCCGGTCTCAAGTCATCTGAGAAGAAAGAAAGAAATGTGAGAAATCGGAATGCGTTTTGTGAAAATGTTGTTATCATGGGATATCAATTTTTGTGAAAGCTACTGATTTATAGTCACATGATTTCATTGCTTCACTTAAGTTCTTCTTAAAACCAGAAACTCAGAGCTTTCCTAAAGTCAGAAAGCTTAAACTATTTTCTTTCAAACTCTATTAAATAAGTTTATTTTTTATGATTTAATTTTGATGTAAGACTTTTTATACAATAAGAGTTGAATCAAGTAGTCTACACTACTAATACAAATAAAATTCGAACAATCTTTGGAACAACATTATAGGATGGCAAATCCAGCACCATTTACAACGAGCACTGTTCATTGACGATTTGACGTCGAAGGGTAACAGGCATGGAACTCCATCCCACAAAATGGTATACGACAACTGTACGACACACAATTGCATGTGGTCTTGACTTCTTGCGTTCAAAACTATAGCGGTTATTGATGTACCATCATTTCACAATTGGAACATCTCGTATCGCACATACTTTTAACCTGTTACCTTGAACCTTCGATCAAATCCATATTGTAAAGATCAGCGTCATGTCGACCGATGCATTCCCATGAGATTTACATAGTAGACAATAGTATGGGAAAGAGGGAACTCTTTCCGACCGTCGTGGAGATAAAACAAGGAATAGGAGCGGAGAGAGACGAAGGGTTCGAGAACAGGCCATACTCACCATGATGGGAATTCATAGTTTTCAATAATCCGAAATAGTTGAAGTCTGAAATGTGCTGTAATTAATTAGGATTCCTAATGGTTTCTTACCGACACATTGCCATGGCTCTGTCGTTGAAGCACCCTGAGGGTTGTTGCCAGGAGAGGATAGCGTCCAGCCATTCAGTCCGTCTGAAGTCACGGAAGCCCCCACAATCCACACAGTCCAACTGCAACAGAAAGACGAAAAGCAAAATTACATAACTTCCCAAGCAACGTTTTCGACGAAAATTATCAAATAAAACCTTGCAGGAATTCAAAGAATGCGAAAAATTTAAATGCAATGGTAACTCGGTTTTACTTCCTCAATCGTTCCAGATCCTTAAACGTGTACCAAACAAATTTTTCTTGTGAGACATAAATTTCCGTGAAAGAAAAAAAGTCATATTGTTATTGATATATTTTAAAGGGTTTTTAAGTAACTTAAAACGCTGCTGTATATTAAAGTGCACTGAAATACAAAAGCAGTTAAATGAAATGTATTCATAAAGGACAATTCATCAGACTTTTAATTTTCTCTTCAGTGTCTCTTTTCCTACTTGGACCTGGTTGAAGATTATCAAATATGTCCAAATAACCCCAACAACCAATCTAGTTTTTACTCTCTCATCATTATATTTCGGAAATGGGACATAATCGATCATTTCTGGCGATGCTTTTATGACTGGTTTTGCTTTGTTGGGCTTGTAGTTCTCTGCAATGGTTTTAACCACTCAAAGATTTTGACGGACACGAGTTATGTCCTCAACATCGCATACCAGACAAAATTATCGTGTCCAAACAGAACATGCACCCAGTTGGCATTGTTCAGCCGGTTTTCTCATACACAAATTGCATTTGAACTGTGTTGCCTGGTGAAAAGTGGTTGTGATGCCTCGTGTAAAGCAGAAATGCGTACCAGCTCGTTTCTGACTTTGGTATGGGGTGCTATTGTATACATGTTTCTGTCACCTCTTGTTCGCATTGACGGCACTTTGAACAGTGCACTTTACATTTCTGGTGTGTTACGACCCGTTTCTCTACTCTTTATTCGAGCCTGTGAAACCCTACGTTTCAGCAGGATAATGTCCTGCACGACATTAATGCACGACCGCATGTTTCCAGTATTGTACCGTCCTTCTTTGATATTTAAAATGTTCGGCTGTTGCCCTGGCCTGCACGTTCACAAGATCTCTCTCAATAGAAAACCGTGGTTGCCCGCGACTGGCTCGTCATCATACGCCAATCACTACACGGTTGATGAGCTGTGGCATCGTGTTGAAGCTGCATGGCATCTGTACATGTACATGCCATCAATCTCTGTTTGACTCAATACCCAGCGTATAAGTGCTGCTATTACTGCCTCAGGCGTTGTTCTGGGATTCTGATTTCTCAGGATCTATGCACCCACATTTCTTAAAAAATTTATTCACTTGTTATTTCCAGTATAATATATTTGTCCAATAAATATCATTTTGTTATCTGCATTTCATTCTGGTGTAGCAATTTTAATGGCCAGTAGTGTATATTAATCAAAAGTTATATTTATTCGGCAACTTATTTGATTGGGTATTCAAATATTATTTTGTTCGTTAAAAAAAAAAAAAAAAAAAAAATACAACACAAAACATCCTTACTTTGTTCCATAAAGATGTCTCTCTGTGTCCTTGGGAGCGCATGCGCAATTCTCTCCGCATCTCTCATAACGTTTGAGCACAGCGACATCTGCAGGGACTCTGGAACGTCATGGACGCAGTCGCGCTGCAAGAAAGAACAAAGACCGCTTTTAATGCATTCTTGTAAAAGTCTTGTGTAATTTCGATCAGCAAATAGATTCCAGGGTGAAGAGAATAAAGTGACTGCATACCATTTGAAGCATCTGCCAGTAGAGAACCTGGTGAGTGAGGATGTGGCCTTGCTGCCGGGGCGACGACATCACGCCAGTGCACCTCCTGCTCACGCGGCACGCCCTCTTCGACCTGCAACCCATCACATGATCGTTTAGTGGAAATAAATAATCACAGTCAGCCTGATAACCATTTCAAAGTACTGCCGTTCACCCTCACTGTGTTTTTACAAAAGTTTTCAATTCAAAATTTCCTCATTATTTCCTTGCTAATATTTTTCTTCAATATATTTAAGTCTCAAATTTTTAGAGCATTACTCGTATAAAATGTGTTGCATTTTATACTCACTTTTGTATTAATTTACTATTAAAAATGAAATTTGTATTTCATTTTTAAGTACTTTATTTCTGAAATTTTAAGTACTTTTTAATAATGTGAATTTTTTTTTTTTTAATAAAAGTTTAATAATTAAATTTTTATACTTTGTTTTTGGTTATTATCCATTTATTTGGATATTATCCATTTATCCATTTATTAGTTATACCTTCAAATAAAAATAAAAATAAACTGAAGTATTACAGCACAAGGAAAGTAATCGCTTAGCCACACCCTACAGAAAATGTTGAGACGCTTTCAGCTACAACTGCTTGCATAACAGAAAGGAAACATTTTGGTAAAATCTCTGATTGATAGGGGAAAAAAAAGATACAAACGGTTGTTTTGAGCCTCTCCTGAATTTCTGGCCTGGACTGGTCCTTTGTTTACTTTCGTTACAGAGATAAAATGTGCTTATATTGCATTATGGAATACATTGAACTCATTTAGAAATAATTTTTTTCTTTCTAATGCAGCTGGCAAACACTTAGACAGCTTGGTCTTGGATGCCTTAAGGCAAGCGCTGCACAGGCGTTACTCACTTTGCATTAACCAGGGGGTGTGACTTGAAGATAAGCCACGGACGAGGAGTAATGTCCCCGCAACGCTCTACTATCCTATTAGGACCGGGACTTACGGTTTAAAGTGGATTCCGAACCACTACAAACACCCATGGCACAGGCGGATTCGAATCCGATACCTATGGTACCGAGCGCCAAAGCGCTAGCCACTCGGCCATCAGACCCCATTTAGAAATAATTTTGGACATATATTTCAAGGTTTTGGGGATGAACATATGCGAGATATTGTGTAACACAATATTTGCCAATATTCTTTACCGTTGACCATCAGTGACAGTGGCGCCGACATTTTCGTGGCGGAAATAATTTGAAATCGATTTTGTTTTTTATCAACTGTAAGACCGAACTTTAATGCTTCTTTTCTTGCTTTCGACAACCTCAAGATGTCAACATTTAAATTGTAAAAATTATTTTTTTAAATAATTCATCGTGTAAGTAGTAAAATTTAAAATATCTAACAAATAGGTACTAAAAAGATTTTTCGTTAAGTATAGCATTAATTTATTGACATTAGATTTTTCATAAATTTTTCTTAAAAACACAAAATATTAATTCAACCTATTTAATTATACCTTTGTCCGCTTACTCAAAAACTTTATTTATTTTATTTCACTTATTATTTTTTTTTTATTTAAGTGCAGGTATGAAGCAAGATAGGCTCAATGCACTTGCATTATTAAGCATTTAGTTATTGTAGATTATTACGGAGATCCTTGGCCGCGTAGCGGCCACTAGCTGCTTCTTTGTAAAATGTTGAAACATAGCGGTGGTCTCATGCCCTTTGAGTTAATAAGCAAAATAGATAATTAAATGCCCTTTCATTATTAAGCATTGAAACACAAGTAGTTCAGAAGTTAAGTATGACGTAATATTTTAATACATTAATACTTTCGCACGGATGAAAGCAAGAAACAAATATATTATAGGATTCATTAGATAGATAGGATTTATTTCTTAATTAAAAAAGCAATTTATTCTAAATTGTATGTTTAGTTGTTATACCAAATCCTGTTTGTTTGTGTTGGCTAAAGACGAACTAACCAAAAGTATTGTACACTCCATTGCACTTAGAGATTGATGCTGATTATTTTTTAATTGCCATAATTAGTAGTAAATATGTAAATAACTATTTTTTAATGTATATACAGCTATTATATAATGTAATTTAAAATATATTTGTTAATTTAATAAAGTATAAAGGATGAAATAAATAAATGGTTAGTGTGTTATCATTTTATAGGCCGTCATTGCCTGCAACGTTCCATTCCTAAAATCATAGCCACATTTCCACACACTTATAGTAAGTTAGTTTTTTTTTTTTATTTAACTAAAAAAATATTTTTATAGAAATATTGTATATGGCAAAACAACGTTTGCCGGGTCAGCTAGTATATATATATATATATATAATATATAAAATTCTCGTGTCACAGTGTTTGTTGCCAAACTCCTCCGAAACGGCTCGACAGATTCTTATGAAAATTTTGTGCATATTTGGTAGGTCTGCGAATTGGTCGTAATCCATTTTTTAAACCCTAAGTGATAAGGGTGGCCCACCCCTAAATATTTTTAAAATTTCTTTGGCAAATCAATGTAGTGGCAACAGTGTAGTGTTTTTTTTTACCATTGAGGGAGGGCCAATCTTGCAACCCTGAATTTTCGCCAATTTCTTTAGGGTTGCAATACTGCAATTAGAGGAATTCGTAGCTTCATTTTTCGAACAATATAATGACTATTTTATTGCTAATTCGATAATTAATTGCAGAATTCTTATTTACACTAATTTCAACGTTGGAGTAAAAGTTTGTTTCCACCACAGACGAAAGATATACCACAATAAAAGGATGGCGCCGTGTCTCGATGCCTGTACTACATAACGTTAAAATTCTCATGTTCTTAATATTATTGTTTTATGTACTACTTTAAATTTTGTGAAAATTATATTCTATGAAATTTATATTATTTCTATGAGAAATAAATCAAATGTATGTGTATTACCTGATTTGATTATCAATATTTTTTTATTTTCTAAGTTTGAATTTGAATTGAATAAAAATATATTGAATGAAAAGTTGTGAATCAAAACATTGAACTTTTCTATGCTTAAAGTTTGTCAACATGTGTTTTATTTGATTAAGAATTCTAAAAATGAAATGTGATCTAACAAGATAATATAATATAGACAATATAATTTTAAAGAAAGATGATGAATTTTAAGGATTTTTTTGAAAAGTGTGAAAATGAAGTAAACTCTGCAATTATTTGATATAATGATAACATTAAAATTTTATAAAAGGTATTATAATAGTTGAAAATCAAGGACATTTTATTTTAAAAACTTTGTTATTTGAAAACAAAGAATTTGAGTTATAAATTTGAGTGATTTGAATATTGTCGAAGAAAAATTGATAAATGGTATTTTTAAATTGGAAGTTATTTAAAGAAAAACAAAAAAAAAAAAAAAAAAAAAAAAAAAAACAAATAAATAAGTGTTTATATTAATAAAGGAGAATTTAAAGCTCAATAACATTTTTATGTATGTACATTTGTTTTTATTTATATTTAAAAGTTGGTTTTAGTTATTTCTTATTTGAATTTTTATGCATTTTGTATTCATTCAAAACATCACAATAAAAATATTTCTGTTCTAAATGCTTTGAAACTTCATGCAAAAGTTTTCTTTAAATGTATGAAAGGAATAGAACATGGAAATTAACCTAAATTCATAAATTATTTTTATTTTAGTTTTTTTAAACTAAGAATTTTTGTAAATTTGTAAAAAAAAAGTTTGTGTCGACAAACTTTAAGCATACAAAAATGTATAAATAATTGAGATATAAATTTGAAAATAGTATATTACCTACATAAGGATATTCCCAGCATAAAAATACTTGAAAAGGAAAAACTATTCATGTTTTATTTATTTTTGAATTATAAAAATTTTGCAACAATATCACATTTTTGCAATGTTTATCCATATTTTAAAGAATAGTTAAAGTTGTTTTTTTATGTGAAATTCAAAGGTTTTGAATATATTTAATCAAAACACTTGCAAAAAGGCTAAATATTTTAAATTCAGGTCATTTCATATTAAAAAGCCTTTGCAAATAGCAGGAAGTTGTAAAAAAAAGTTTATCGAGCAAATTTTAACTTTTTCAAAACAAAGCTCAGAAAATATTTACAGCTTTAAGGAAAAACAAAACTATATTTTTTTAATAAATAAGACTATAAACTTGATAATTCAATGGCATTTTAATATATTTATAACATTTTTAAAAGTAATATATCTAATTAAAAGTTGTTTTTAGCTTTTTCTCAGAATGAATTTTTATGCTTTTTGTTTTCATGTGAAACACCATAACACAAGTAATTTTGATCCAAATGCTACAAAACTTTGTATTTATGTTTTTATAAATATTTACAGGGAATGGACCTCTGAAATGATTATAGCTACATAAATATTTTTATTTCAATTGTTAAACTTGGAATTACATGCAAATTTTGGAAGAATTTTGTGTCAACAGCATTTAAACTAGCACAAAATAATAAATAATAAAGATATAAATTTACCAGAGGTTTATTCACTGTAAAATGTTAAATGTAAACAAATACAAACTTAGAAATTTAAAAAATATTGATTTGATTTCAGGTTTTGTAACAGTATCAATTTTTGGCCATTTTTCCCCTTATTTTAGCTTATAAAAATTTAAAAAAAAAAAAATAATGAAATTTTTTTATGTGAAATCATTAGTTTTTAGATACATTCAATCCAAAAATGTGTACAAAGATAAAAATTTCAAAAAAATTCCTTCGAAGGTGTTCGTGTACCTTAAACGATCGTTTGCATTTGTATTTTATTGTGAATTTTTTTAAAGTCTTTTCTTATTATATCCCGATTTTATTTTAATTGTATTGTATTTTTTTTCATTTTCAGTAAACGACCACCAAAAAAAAAATCTAACCTCAGAATCCGTGTTTCTCCCATGGGCAGCTGTATGTTGCATGCTCACGTGTTCGAAAACCATCGAATATATTTATTTCGACGAAAGACAAACTAACAAGAAATAAAGTTCATCGCTTAGTTCTTAATTAAATGAAAGTAATGATTATTAAAAATTATATTACGTAAAATAATTATAAAGCAGTCTTAAAAATCAAGATTATCTATCTCTTTCATTAAATTAATAAAAAATTAAACATTTTCCATTCGTTGAAACTTAATTTGACCTTTTCATCATTCTTTACCAATCACTTCCTTAACAATACCAATTATAGTATCTAATAATTGAACGAAATACAAGAAAGCCACAGCAACGCGTGGCCGGGTCTTCTAGTCTAATATATATAAAATTCTCGCGTCACAGTGTTTGTTGCCAAACTCTTCCGAAACGGCTTGACCGATTATTATGAAAATTTTTGTGCATATTTGGAAGGTCTGCGAATCGGTCGTAATCTATTTTTTTTTTAAACCCCTAAGTGATAAGGGTGGTCCACCCTAAATATTTTTAAAAATTTCTTTCGCAAAACAATGTAGTCGGTAACAATGTAGTGTTTCTTTAAAATTTTTTTAGTAATGACATTACAGCACGTTTGTTTAAACAAAAATTAAAGTCTTTAATCGGCTTCATTACAGCATTACATATATTTTTGGCCCCACATGTTGCTGGATGTATTCGGTTGAGTACGAATAATAAGAGCAAATATATTTGCACGTGTAGCTTTAAATTATATTTACACGTGTAGCGTGTTAATGTCTTAAGTTAATGTTTTGTTAAGTTATATTCTTTGCACGTGTAGCATTAAATTATATTTACACATGTAGCGTGTGTTAATGTTTAGTTAAGCAAAATTGGCAACTTTATTATTGTTCTAAGAAAAATAAAGATGGCTGTTGTTGCGTTTTAACTTTACGAGTGTAATTGTGTTATAATTCACTTTATTGTGGCGAATCTTGGATTTCAGTAAATTAAGTGTTATTTGCAATTCGAAATAATAAGATTATCGAAAGCATAAATTTTATTTTGAAAAGAGAGATAACGTAAAATTTTATGATTGTTAGTGACTTTCGTTTTCACGTTAAAAATACAATTATATTTTACTTTTTCACTAATAAGTACTTTTAATTTAATATATTTGTTTTATTTACAGTTAATAATGCCAGCAAGACGCAAAAGGGGCCAATTTGCATTGATCGCATTGGCCGTTGCATCATCTGGGATTGCAGCTACTTTATTAGAAGGAGGCAGAACAGCTCATTCAGCATTTAAGCTGCCACTGAATATTCAAAATAACCCAGATGCAGTGTGCAATATAAAAGAAACAATCGTCCATGGCCACAGTGCTGAAACAGTGTAAAATTATCATCTGGGATGAATGCACACACATTCGCTTGGCACACAAACATTCGCTTACGTCCTGTCATTCCACATTCAACGGCATTGAAACAGCTGTTCAGATATTGGCTAAAAAGTAAACATGGAAATGCTTCAAGATCCATGCTGTCAAAACAATTGTTAGATAAATACTGGATGCATAAAATTGCCGACAGATTTCTGCACAATCATCGACTCGCAAAATAATCTCATCGACCACATATTTCCCGATGTATGCACACAATTCAAAAATCTTGATTGGTTGGCAGAAAGAGTAATTTTGGCAGCAAAAAATGTGGACGTCAATGGTTTAAATTCCAAGATACAACAGTTGTTGCCAGGGGACTTGGTATTATACAAATCTATCGATACAGTTTGCGATGCCAATGAAGCTGTAAATTATCCAATTGAGTTTTTGAATTCATTGGATTTGCCAGGCATGCCACCGCATCATTTACAATTAAAGGTTGGATCTCCGGTTATTTTGATTCGTAATTTGAACCCACCACGGCTGTGCAATGGAACACGATTAGTCATTAAAAATTAAGTGAAAAACGTTATCGAAGCCACCATTTTGAATGGCAAGTACCGAGGCGAAAATATATTGCTGCCACGAACCCCTATGATTCCCACAGATGCCAATTGAATTCAAACGTATTCAATTTCCAATTAGATTGGCATTCGCAATGACAATCAATAAGTCGCAAGGCCAAACGATGCCTGTTTGTGGCTTAGATTTGGGCACACCATGTTTTCCCACGGACAACTATACGTGGCATGTTCGCGTGTGAAACATCCAGTTTAAATTTTAATTTTTTAAATATTCAGCATTTATATTCTATTCATAAAAGATTTATAATGTTCTGCCCCTTCCGCCTCGCAAATGATTAAAAAATAAAAATATTCATTTCTATGAAACTTTTGTAATCCTTTATTATAGTAGGGGTGGCCAACCCGCGGCCAGCCTTGAATATTTTTTCGTCCCATGAGATGTATCCCACTTTTACCAAATATATTTATTTTATGATGCTAAAGGAGGAAAAACCAATGTATTAAAATAATGCATTATGTGTGTACATTCATCTATTCAAAAATGAACTGTCAGTAATGAGAAAAAATTAACATTGATTTTAAAAATAATATTTTTGCGAATATAGGACAGATATTGCGTGTTCACTGCCAATATTTCACTATGCTATATGCTAGGGTGACCTGACGGCCGAGTGCCACAGGTTTCGGGTTCGAGTCCCGGCGATGCCATGGATATTTGTAGGGATTCGGAATCCACTTTAAACCGTAGGTCCTGGTCTTATAAGATCGTAGAGCGCTGTGGGGGCATTGTTACTCCACGTCCGTGGTTTATCTTCAAGCTACATGTACCTCTTGGGTAGTGCTCAATGAGTAACAGCGGTGCAGCCTTGTTTATGACATAAAGATTAATTATCTCTGTGTTGCTAACTGCATTAGAACAACAGCAACTTCTCTATGCTATTGGCGAGAAGGGAGAAAAAGGTTTATTATTATTAAACTATTTTCAAAATAAGTGGTATATTTTTTATAATAGTGTAAATTTAATTTCTAAATATTCAGCATTTATAGTCTATTAACAAATATGTATAATATTTCCTTTCCCACACACACATAAATGATTAAAAAATAAAATATTCATTTCTACGAACCTTTTGTCATGCTTTATTCTATTTCATATGAAATGAAAGAGTTATAAATAAAATAACATTTCTTATCTTTTCTTCATATTTAGCAAGCAAGTAGTTGAATAAATTTTTAAGTTTAAAGTAGTTGAATAAATGGGTGATTTGAGAAAAGAATTTCTCGAATCTTTAGAATCGCTTCCTAACATGTTATTGTTCTAATGCAGCTGGCAATACAGAGACAGTTAATCTTTCATGCCGTAAACAAGTGTCCAATACACTTTTTCAGAAATTCAATTGAACGTTTTTCAATGCAGGAATTCAATATCCAAATAACTTGTCATGAAACAGCTGTTATCTCGACTTCTAATGACTCTAGAAACATATTCAAAACTGTTTTCGAAAATAAAAGGTCGTATTTTTAAAATAAAAACAGTTACAACAACAAATTCGACATTCTTTAAAGAAAATTGTGATTGGAACGTAGTCGATTAAAAAAAGAATGACAAAAGTGAAGAACAGAAAGCATGACAGTATTTCATTTTTAAGGATGCCTCAATGATGAAATATTTGAAAACTACATTTTTAGGTCGTATTGGTCATGTTTTTAAATCGTATTGATTGCCCAATACAAACTAGCTTTGAAGCAGGCATGTCTTGTGGGCTGCGACGAGCGCTGTTACTCATTGAAGACCTAGGGGCCACGATGTAACTTGAAGATATATACGGACATGAGTAACACTACCCTCACAACGCTTTTACGATCATATTTGACCAGGACCTACGGTTTAAAGTGGTCTTCGAACCACTACAAACATCCATGGCATCACCGGGACTCGAGCCCGAAACCTTTGGCACCGAGCTCCAGAGCGCTAATGTCACTCGGCCATCAGGCTAAATTTTAAAGATCAGAATGCGAGAAAATTATGTACACTACACCATATCACTGTGCCTAGAGCTGAGTTGTTGCTTACAGTTTGGGAATGATGTGGGTAAGAAGAAGTCTGGTGACTCACTAGGGTCATATGAGACCGGGACCTGCAGCTTAAAGTGAATTCCGAACCACTACAAACATCCATAGCACCACCGGGACTCCAACACGAAATCCTGTGGTATGGGTGCTAGCCACTCGGCCATTAGGCCCCTCTTCTTCCTAACATGTTTATGTTTTCTGAATGAATTATATGGAACTACATAAAAGAAAATTTACTAAATTTTTTTTTGGCCAATACCATGTGTGTGTGTGTGTGTGTCATCCGTCCAGAAATTTGTTTTTTCCTGCATCAAGAGATTTTCACATGGACTACTTTTTATTGTCACCACGTCAACAACCCAGCACGGTTATCAATGTCGGACGGAAATCCTGCGGCGAGATCGATTTAGGTGCTTTCGTTATCTCGTCAGGACGTTTGTTTACAGATTTCTCACAATGTTTTGGTAAGGAAGACAGTACACCCCGAAATGAAGAAAAAAAGTGGTCAGGGTCCAGAAGGTCATTGACTTTTGGAAGGAGGGTGGAATGATTTCTTTTGCTGAAATCTGTTTTTCAAATCATGTTCATATCTCTGGGAGGGGAAGACTCTATTTTTGTTTACTTTGTTTAATGTTTTTAGTGTACTTGCGGGAGAGGTTAAGCGGGTTACGACTTGTTAAGTTTTTATAGATGTGGTGGTGTGTAGATATAACGGTTGTGCTATCCACTTAAATAGTAAATTTGGTATTTAGATAACATAGCGTTTTAGGAGAGATTCCACTCAGAGGAATGAAGAGAAAAAAGTGGTCAGGGGTAAAAAGGTCACTTACCTTTGATGGAGGGGAGGGCGGGGGTGGGGGGATGAAATTATTTCTTTTTGGAGTATTTTTATTTTTCGTCTTACAAAATCTTGTTCATGTCATTGGGAGAGGTCAACTCTATTTTTTGTTTACTTGTTTAATGACAGTAGTACAGGAGAGGTCGAGTTGACAGTAGAAGATTTTTATGTCAGAATTCGGGGCTTTGATGTGTAGATATTATGGTTGTGTCATCTAAAATAGATAGCTTAGTGTTATTTAGATGAGATAGTATTTTAGGGAAATCTCTTTACGTAAGAAAAAAAAAAAAAAAGTGGTCGGGGTGGTAAAAAAAGGTCACTGACTTCGATGGAGGGGAGGGGATTGCGAAAATATTTTTTCCCTTTACAAAATCATGCTGATATCACTGGGAAAAGAATTTCATTTTGTTTGTTTGTTTAATGATTTTTAGTACGGGTAAGATCGAGTTGACCGTAGAAGGTTTTTAAGTAAGATTTCAGTGCTTTAGTGTGTAGATATTATGGTTGTGTCTTCTACTTAAATAGTAAATTTGGTGTTATTTAGATAACCTAATGTTTTAGGAGAGATTCCACCAGGGGAATGAACAAAAAATGGTCAGGGGTCTAAAAAGGTCATTGGCTTTCGATGGAGGTGTGAGGTGGGCTGAAATGTTTTCTTTTGCGGAAATATTTTTCGCCTTACAAAATCATGTTCATATCACTGGGAGAAGAATTCCATTTGTTTGCTTGTTTAATGATTTTTTAGTACAAGAGAGACGTTGACCGTAGAAGATTTTTGTGTAAGATTTTTGCGCTTAGTGTGTGTAGATATAACGGTTGTGTCATCTACGTAGATAGTAAATTTGGTGTTATTTAGATAACATAGTGTTTTAGGGAAAGTCCCCTTGCTCAATTGGAAAATAGAAGGAGGAAGACTTCTAAAAATAGGTCTGGTTGTGAAAACAATTCTGTTGACTCTTATTCCGAATTTTCTTTCAAAAAGAATGTCAAGAATGGGTTATTTAATTAATTCTGGTGGAAAGTTGAAAAGTACTTCATTAGTTCATTCATATGGCTCCTAAATTGATAGATAAATTATTACCAGAGTGATTATTTGGACTTACCTCGTGCCCACCACTTCCTGCATGCACGTGTCCGAGTTCGTTTCATTGAAGGCAGACTGAGAACATGGCAGGGGCTTTTGCACCAGGGCTGGGGAGGTTTATGACTTGTATGCCACAAGGGCTTTTTGCTAGATCCATCACTCGTCCGATCGCTGAAAGGAGAGAGACACAAGCATGTTTTTATTTATTTATTTTTTAGTATTTGTGCTTGTTTTAATTCTCATCTTTTAAGGTGGGTCTATTTAGTTGTTTTGAGCGTGTAGAAGGAATTCTGTGTGTAATTTACCTTTAGTAAGTCACTAGCTAAATAAACGTGGGAAGCAGGAATTTCAGGCATTTCTTAGAATTTCTGAATCACTTCGTAACATATTTACCAGAGGGAAAAGTAGCTAAGCGGCGATACAGCGCCAACTCTAGCACTAAAGGAAGGGAAATGTTTGCCCCAACTTTATTCCTTTAAAACAGGGAAGGAACTGCTCTAATTTAATGCTACAAGCAATAATTCTCAAGAAATAATTTCAAAGTGAACAGCAGTCATATGCAGTTGCACGAAATACAAGAACCAAAATTAGAGCCATCTGTTACGTTATACAGGAAGGTCGATACATCTAGACATGTTTTGAAAACGGTACAAAAAGATACACAGATACGATTTTTAATATACATTTTCTTGATCTTAAGTTAACCTGTGATCTTTAAAATTTAATCATTTGAACATGTTAACTAGACAAATGCATTGTTCGAATTTCATTACACTACAAAAAATTTTTCTTGGAGTTGGGATTTTTTTTTTTCCGTCTGTGTATGAGGGAGAAGATTGGAAAAATTATTATTATTATTATTTTAAATCTGTTTTTACCTTCACTGTAGTCTGGATCATTGTAGCGCACGTTTCGTGATCCTACGTCTGAAATCCTACGTGCTTTGTCTTGCAGCTCCACCAAGCGACCAGCGATGGCACTCACGGTCCGAGGTTCAAATTCAATAGGTGCTCAGGTGTTCTGGAAAGATGAAAGCATGCACTCACTGTTTCTTGATGATATGCAATAAATGGCAACTGGCGTACCGATTACGGAGTACCCATGGCGATAGACCTCTTAACCTCCTCATTTTAATTCATATAAAATTTACGATTTTTAATTGGCTGCTTAAGGTTAGTATGTGGTAAAAAAATAAAGTTTCCAAAAATTAAAAATGGTGCTCTAAAAATAATAAAAATAAATAAAAGTATAAAAAATAAAAGTTAAAAATTAAAAATTAAAAGAATTTAAATTCGGTGCATTTAGGGACCAGTTGTCAATGCCCTAAAAATATTGAATAAGATTGAAAATTGTGAATTGATGAACGTGTGGGGTAACGATGATTCTGCAAAAACGCATGATATATAATGTTATGATAAGTCTCCTCCCCCCCAAAAAAGATCGTTCTCAGAACCAAAGTTTAAACAATCTTTAACCCTATTTTTATAATCAAAATATAACCTAAGTGAACCATTTTTATTTTTAAATAAAAATTTTTTTTTATAAGTTTTTGTATATCTTTTTATTTTACCCAAAAAAAGGGTAAAAAAGGAAAAATACACTTAACTGTGGTCAAAAGTCACTTAAGTCGTCAAAAGACACTTAGGAAAAATACACTTAAGTCGGTAAAAGAATTAAGATGCAAATCGTAGCTGAATGGCGAATGGAGCTGGGCTTGATTCGAATCTTCGACCTGCGGTCAGAGATCAGTCATGCAATAAAAAGGTTAATTTTAAAATGTAATTTTTCTATTATTTTATTAATACAATGGTGTGTTTGTATACATCCTTAATCCATTCCAGATCCTTGATTTATAACCAAACAGGACGTATACCAGACAAATTTTTCCAATAAAATAAATAAGGGAAAATGATTGATCCCTCCATTCCCATGAAAAAATCCTACTGTTGTTATCATATACTTCACTTCATTTCAGCCAACGCCCGTCCGTGGCCTCTCGGCTATTCTACGCCGTGTCGTCTTGTAAAGATTTGCCCTCCCCTCGTAGCTTCTGTCGTGGTGTCATTGTCAAGTGCACTGTAAAACGGAGGTGGTCTGCAATGGCGTTAGAGTCGGAGCAAAGGGGCCATTAAACATTCGCATCTTTTAAGTGGAAGGAGGATACATTATTCTGAATAAGGATATATATGTAGGGGGTTATAAAAAATGCTAAATGGGATTCATCCATTTCATCCCTTAGTAATTGATTACATAATTTATGTTGCCAAAAACACAAATCTTACTTTTTTCCAGTAAAATTATTAATGTTGTGCTTTGACCTTTTGATACCAGGCTATTCTCTTTGAATAGCATATATGTAGCAGGTGCAGCGCTTATCTAAGACAATAGTGTATTCATTATAGGAATTAGAAGTGATCTCACGGAAAAACGCGCATAATCTGTTTAACGTTTTAGTTGAGGGGGTTTTTCAAAGGAGGGATATTTTTTGCCTGAAACTATTTTCCGGGGCAACATCGGAATGTTTTACTATAAGATCAGATTTTTTGGGGCGATATGATTTTTTCTAAAAACTTTTTTTCATCTTAATAGACCCTTCTGCCCCCTCCCCATCAAAAAATACCCCTTTACTAAGACGTCACTTCCAATTGCGTGCTTTTTCTTGGGCGTCACTTCCGACTCCTATAGTAATCCATTCAGCATTCCAGGTCCATTGGAGAGGATGAAGCTTATCATTTCCTTCCTTCTTCTTTGCAACCTGTTGGCCAATTGGCTAGCGCTCTGGTCTTTGGTATCACAGGCTCCAGGTTCGAATCCTGCCGGTGACATGACTGTTTGTCGGTGATTCGAATCCCGTTAAACTGTAGGTCAAGATCTATTTAGCCTAAAGTGTGCACAAGATGACCGTAAAGCGACAAACTAACTAACAAATGGCCAAACTGTACTTGACGGACTGACTAATTTTCAAATTGATGTTCATCTCACTGGGGCTTTGGGTTTTTGGCATCACTTATTCCGTTTCGAACCTAGCTCCACCTGCTCCGTACCCCTATGAGGAGCGGGATAAGGTGGAAATAATGCACAATGCATTATTTCCAACTGTGCAAATGCCTCATGGGTCCGAAGGTCTGCTCTTGCACAAATCCAGGCCATTAGAAAAAGTTATCCAACGCATAACAGGATCAAGGATCCATCCGATTCCTAATCCGCGGCAAATGACTTGCGGGACGTCGGGGAATCGCTCGGAAATCCCCCGGAATCGAATCTCGATTTCCTGATTCTCCAGTGACGATTCCTGGTAATCGAAATTCCAATCCTCAAAAAAGAAGGATTACGCAAAATAATACCATGCACCTAAAATTATTTAATTGGAAAAAAATGTTTTTTTTTATTAAAAATATTTTTTAATATAGTTACTGAGATCGATATACTATAATGGAGATTAAGGAATTTGAAATGGCTTTAACTCTTTAAGGTATTACAATAAATTTGGTATTGTTAAACAATGGAAGGTCTAAAAAAAAAAAAAAAATTTAAAAAGCGATCCATTTTAATAGCATATCAGAGGATCCAAAAAATATAGATAAAATATATAGAAAAAATCGAAATACAACATTTTCATTTAAAAAATAATTTATCTTTGATGTTTATTACATCAAAAGTTATTACCAATTAAAATGAATGAATTTTCGATATGCCTTATGTGTTTTTTCTGGAGTTGTCTTAGACCTGTATTTAATAAGCTTTGTAAGTTAAAATAAATATAACTATTGGCTTTTATTTAATTTTTTTAATCTAAAAAAGAATGATTTTATTAAATGAATTTATTTACGAACTTTTGACTTGAGCTCAACTTTCTCATAACGTTTTGAAATACTTTTTCAAGATATTCGTTTTTATACGTTTATAATTATATGAAAATACATTTTTATCACATTATATGCAACAATAAATCCAATGACATTTTACCTTTAAAAAAAAAAAAAAAAAGATTTCCGTCTTTTTTGAGGGAAGATAAGTGATAAGGGAAGAAGACAAGATATTTGAGGAAAGATGAGCGATCTCCATGATTGGTTAAATCAGTGGTTCTTTAAATAGGGATATTACTACACACATATATATATAGGGATTACACGTTAAAAACTAAATATCGGTGGTCAATGCTGAAAACACCACAGTCGCTTTTATTCAACTTTTTGTTCTTGTGACACGTATTTTTTCTCAAAAATGATTTATTACATTTATATAGTAAAATATAGACTTTACAATTTTTTTTCTTCTCCGCATCGATGCTAAGGGATAATTGATTTTTTTTTTTTTAATTTGAAAGGAAGTTGCGAACGAAAAAAAAAAATTGTTTTTTTTTTAAGAACTAGAATATTGCATGACGTAAATGTTAAAGATCATTTTTAAATGACAAATAATAATAATTCTTCTAGTGATTAACTAAATTTGTATTTGAAGAGTATTTATATATTAGGAAAAATTATACCGTCTTGAGCTATTTTTGCCCATATAGCCTCGAAATTAATTCGAAACCAAAGTGAAGCCGCACTGTAAGTCCCGTGTTTATGCGGGAGATACACCTGTAGCCTGAAATCTCTTTCTAAAGCAGGGGTGGCCAATCCGCTGCCCGCCTTGGATATTTTTTTTCGTCCCGTGAGATATATCACACTTTTACAAAATATATTTATTTTATAGTGCCCAAAGTAGTGAATACCAATGTATTAAAAAAATAAATTATTTGAGCATCCCTCTATTCAAAAATGAACTGTCGAAAGGATGAGAAAAGATTAACTTTGATTTTAAAATAATATTCTTGCGAATATAGGGCAGATATTGGCTGTTTTATGTATGAGTTCCTCAAGATAATTAAGTTATAGTCTGCGAACTCATGATGCAAGCGCATCTTGAAACATCTAATACATCAGGTTCTATCTTTCACTTTAAGTGACCACAATGACATAGTGACCATCCCTAGATATGCGCAGTTGTCGTTTAGTATCATTATTATTATAGTATCTAAGTTTACATATAAGAATAATGGAAAATACAATAATAATAACTCATTATGTTTTAATTTTTCACTCCAAAAATGTTTACAGTGGGTCTAAATCTAATAGGGGAATATATAATTTTATATGCCGCCCGCGGAGTTATGGTGTATTTCCAAAGTGGTCTGCAATAGCATTTGGGTTGGTCACCCCTGTTCTAAAGAAATATAGGAGGAGACTGCAAATATCTCTAGATTAAATCCCTGGTGAGTGTTCGTTCCGAATTGTATTGGCATACCTGTCTAGCATGATTTCTATGGTACACTCTAGACAGTGCCGGATTTAGATGAAAAGAGGTCCTAGGCTATTCCACTTATGAGGCCCTTTTCACCTCCCATTTTTAAGTTTGTAAATGACACGAGAGATAATAAAATACATCATGACTGTGATATATATCAATATGTTAAATGAAGCATGTTGTGATGGATACTAATCTTTATAAAAAATGGGCCATGGATAATAAATATAAAGTCGAGAACACTTATTTGGACATTTATTCTCAGCACTATATATAGTACTTGTAACAATAACTAACTCAATTAAGTGTTTTAGTGTTTACTGTTATTAGAATAGTGTAATTCTAATTTTGCTAATAATTAGAATGTAGGCCCTCTTGATCTTCAGGCCCTAGGCTGAAGCCTAGTTAGCCTATAGGAAAATCCGGCCCTGATTCTATATTAAGCTGGATGGGCTATTTATTAGCCATACCACATGGAATGATCTGAAGTAAATATGTATGATACAGTACAAATTACATTGTTAAATAACATAACTCTTTGCATTACCTTCAACTAATCTCGTCCCCAACACAGCGTCCAAATTAATGTCTTCTATTCTGTCCTCCATGAAACTCAAGCCCCTGTCAAGGGCATTCAGGGCCCGGTCCAAACGCGACGACCCGAGGGCACCTGCGACACAGGACAGCACCAGGACGCAAGGAAGCAGCATGATCGTCGAAAGGAAAGTAACTTTGAGGAAAGAAACTCGAGAGAAACGGACAGTGCTTCAGGGCGCATGCGCAGGAACTGTCCAATGGCAGCAGTCCCCGCGGAATTGAAGGAGCGACAGCAGTTCTGATTTGTGGAAATAAAAATGTCTCGTTCTGAAAATATTTATTTGCATGTGGTGGGCGAACAGAGTCGTTAATTTGAAGCTTATTTCATATTAGATGGGAATGATTGCCCATTTCTGCCAATTTAATCTCTTTTATTTCTTCGTAATCACATTTTGCAACATAGTACTTGCGTTTGTGTAGTGCTCATTTCTTAAATTATCGTATATTTATGTACCTGATATATAAGTATTTATTCATGTATCATTTTATATATGTACAGACAGCGAAAAGCGTTTTCAATTCGATCAAAAATATTTGATTTTTTTTATTGGGAGGGGTAGGCGAAACCATATTTATTGAAAATAGTGTGGTTTCTCGGTATTAGTCCTTAATTCGTTTTATATACTTGGATTTATACCACGCTAAATGCTTCCCATGGAAAATAAGAGAAAATGATTCATTCGTTTCCGCCGTTATTGGTATATTATAATTTGATAATAAAATAATTTAAACAGTGCTTAATAATAAAATATATAAACACAAATGCAGTCAGACGAAATACATAGATGAATAAAAAATTAAGAAAAAAAGTTAAAGAGATAAAAAGATTTAAAGAAAAAGAAGATTAAAAAAATTCAAGAGCTAAATTAAACATTAAAGAGATTAATTATTAAAAAATTTAAGAGCAAACATTTGCCCACAGCCCTAACCAGCCAGTATTTTTTTTTAATAAATGAGTTCTAGATATTTAAATTAATTCATTTTGAATTGAAATACTTTTTGAGATATTTTGACGGCATTATCACAGCAACAAAATTAAAAGTAAACTGTGTTATAAGCAAGTAACATAAAAAATTTTTCTTAAAGTCAATTCCTACTTTTTAATACGCTTTTTTATTAGTTTCACCTGTATGTTTGTTTGTAACTGACTGTTTGGGCTCGATTTTTTACTATACTGCAGAAAGTCCTTTACAAATCAAGTTGAAATTTTCCTCTTACATCTGGCGCCATCTATTGGTAGATACATGCAACTTAAATCTAAAAAACTAAAAATCAACTCATTAAATTTAATGAATGAATTAATATTTGAAAAAACTGTACTAACATCATGTCGTCCACTACAAGTTTCAAAAAAAAATATACTTGAACTCGAGTGGAGGAATAAAAAGTATTTTATGAACGATTGAAAATTTGAACAAGATATATATAGGGAGAGTGTGAACTAATAGTAGGAATTGAAAAAACCGCGTCATAATAGTTGACTTCAAGAACTCTGCACGCGTGGCAGAAGTGTAATTACCTGTCGGATTCCTGCTAGTAGGAAATTGGCATCAGTAATTAAGATTTTAATTTTGATTTCAAAGTTAACAAAAATAAAAAAGTGCATGGCAAATATAACAGGACTAGAATTAAAAGTCCTTATTTAAATGTATATAATAAGAAAGTTTGAGAACTTAGATCTAGAAATAGATATTATTCTGTGTGAATAAATAACATCATTATGTTGTGCGAATATAAAACTATCCATAGCTAAATTGGATATTTTTAACCTCAGGATTTTGTCGTGATAATAAAAAATCAGTAAATCAAAAACTATTCTGGTCTAGTGTGACGTTGATGGGAATTATTGATTGAAAATGCTTTTCACATAGAAATGCAGTGGGATGCAATTTTTTATAACACGAGCTCTAGGGCTACTTTTTGATGCTGTTGTCAAAATGAATTAATTTAAATATACAGAATTCATTTATACAAAAAAAAAAAAAAAAAAAGACTGGCTGGTTATGTTTGGGGGTAAATGTTTGCTATTAATTACACTGTTGGTAAATTAAAATTTAATGAACCATAAGAACGGTGAAAGTAGATGTTCAATAAAGTATACATTTGGTGACAATCCATTTCAGATGAAAAGCATTTAACTAAAATTGTCTTTTATATGCTTTAGAATGTTTTATTTTTCTGGGAGTTTACTACTGTGTCCAAAAAGGAAGATCCATTTTTAATTTAAAATTCGCGGGGCTTGTGGAATTTCAATTTTTTTTCTTCTTTTTAGGTTGCTGCCACTGTCCTTGACATCTGTGTGAAATTTGGTGTCAAAATATTCATTAGTGTTACGCCTGACTTTGTGAGATGCTAAAACTGATTCCGGCGACTTTTGAGATGTCTGAATTCATTGAGCAAGAACTTGCATTAAATTTTGTTTTCAGAAACGTATAGAATGTTGCAGAAGGTATTCGGTGAACATTCCCATATCGGAAAGAAACGTTTACAAGTAATATAAACAGTTCAAAGAAGGCAGAGAATGCGTTGACGACAAAAGGGCCCTCTGGTCGACCCTCCACATCAACCGACGAAACTCACGTCTAAAAATTAAAGATTTGGCTCTTGCAAACCGTCGATTTACAATTAGAGACATTTCTGATGATGTTGAATTTAAAAAAGATCGGTCCATTCCATTTTGGACCTCAAACGCGTCAAATCTCGATTGGTACCGAAAACACTGAATTCGCCAGCTCACACTGCATCGATTCTTCGTGACTTTTTCGCCAAAAATGAAACCCATATCGTTCTACAACCCCCGTATTCACACCTTACGACTTCTGGCATTCCCTAAACCCAAAAAGACCGTCCCGGAGACACTGTTTTGAGTCGACTGAAGAGACATCTCAAAATTGCTGGAATCAGTTTTAGCATCTCACAAAACCAAGCGAAACTCAAGCACTAATGAATGAATATTTTGACGTCACATTTCACACAGATGTCAAGGACAGTGCCAACAACCTAAAAAAAAACTTTTACTTTAAAACCTTTAAACTTTAAAAGCTTACTTTTGGACACAGTAGTATATATACTTTAGAATATTTTTTTTTTTGCGAGATTCATGCTTAAATGCAGTATCTCTACAGCGAATATATTATCCAAAACATGTATCAACTCAAATACTGAATATAAAAATAATCCATCTAATAAATGATTTGTATCGTCATAGTTGAGACACACGCGCGTGCACACCCACCTACCCACACCCACACACCCACACACACGTATATATATTTGTGTCACTCTCAAAAAAAAAAATTATTCCATCTGTACTCCCCACGCTTTAATTTTTTCCCCCTTTCTAATGTATTTTTGCATCCTACAAACACAGACGTCACACAGAACTCATGGAAGTCTCAACTCATAGTGGCATTTTTAAACCAGTAGTTCCGATCATGAGGTTTTTACTGGAATTAGTTTTAAAATAATTCAAAAATATGATCAATTAATTAAAATTAATTAAATAATTAATTAAATTAAATTACATTTTAATTTATGTCTTAATTAAATATTTAATTAATTTTAATTAATGAATAATTTTTAAAATATTGATAATTTTTTGATTAAATTTAAATCAAATGATTGAATTGTTTAAATTAATGATTGAATTGAATTTTTAAAATTAATGTTTGAATTGAATTTTTAAATTAATTCTAAATAATTAAACCTTTTAATAATAATTTTAAAATTAATCATTTAAAAATGTTTAATTTATCGTTTAAATTGTTTAATTAATCATTAGTTAAATAATTAATTACCTTTTGATTAATTAAAAATTATAACGAAATTGATTGAAATAAATCAAAGGATACCCTTTAAAAATTACTAATAATTTAAAAATTACTTCTAGGCGCAACATTGTTGCGCATATTTTTTCTCATTTTATACATTGTTATTTATGCAGTATTTATGTTATTTTATCAGTGTTGTTATTTATGTGTTTTTATAAGTGTTATTTAAATGCAAATAACAGGAAAAACTTGTCGTTTTTACGTACATTAATTAAGCAAAATCTTTAATTAGCACTCTTTAAATTCGTAGTTCACATATTTTCTGATTTTGCAAAATATATTTATTTTTATTAATGAACTGACCAAAAATAAAAATTTTCTGGGACTTAACTGTTACACTTCTTTAATACAACGCAATCCATCAAATACACTCATGTCCATAAATTAAGGATAATGAAGTTCAGGCAAAGAAAGAGACAGAAGCAACACAAATTTGACTTATTTGTAAAGTCTATTTATTAAACAAAAGGTAAAGAGCAAAAAAGTTGCTATATGTTTGACATAATTAATAAAAATTGCGATTTTTACTCCCTGGAGCAAATTTCAAAAAAGAACCTATTTACAAAAAACAGTATAACATGGTTATTATGATGGTTAATATGGAGTATGTCTCCCGGACGATGCAATACAGGCCTAACAACGCCTAGGCATGCTGAGTATCAAATTATCAATCTGATCTTGGGGAATATTACACCACTCATCCAGCAATACCCTCCGAAGTTCCAGTTGACAGGTGGGAGGGGGTTGACGGCTACATTCGTCGGCCAAGCATATCCCACACATGCTCTATTGATTCAAGTCCGGTGAGTATGCTGGCCAATCTATACGAGTGATATCCTCCAATTGAAGGCATTCGTCTACAATGTTTGCACGGTGAGGACGGGCGTTGTCATCCATAAACAGAAATTCAGCACCCATGGCGCCCCCGAAACAAACGTACATGTTGTTCCAGAATGACATTCCGATAGATGTGGCTCTCATCGTTACACTCTGAACATGCAGGTCAGTTCTGGAACCAAGAATAATTCCTCCCCAAACGAGCCATCCTGCACCACCGTAACGGCGTCGTTCAATGGTGTTCTCTTGGTGGTAACGGTACCTGACGCTCTCCATATGAAAGTCCGGCGAGAATCAGACTGCAAACTAAACCTGGACTCGTCGGAAAACATCACACAAAGACCACTGTTGCGGTGTCCACAATGCATGCCTCTCTACTCCGGGTTAATCGCAGGCGACAGTGAGTTGCGGTAAGTGGAACACATCTGACAGGCCTACGAGCATATAGACCAATGTGCCCTAAGCGTCTGTACACGGTCTGCCTTGAAACTGTCGTACCGGTAGCTGAAGAGAGCTGACGAGACAGGTCTGATGCTGTGCTCCGTCTGTTTCTTTTTGGCAGTAACTGCTAAATACCGGTCCTCATTCGGCGTTGTAACTCGGGGGCGACCTGTGTGCTGTAACATCTACTCACATTACCATCATCTTGGAATCGTTGCCAAAGATTGAGATGACACTCTGGGCGATTCCAAGTTCCTCGGATTCCTCGTTCCAACTCCCAGTAACCCAG
>BPLR01020867.1:0-160372 GCA_021605095.1 Caerostris extrusa
GCAATGATAAAGTATCATACAAAAAATAATACATTTTGTCACTTATTTCCATTATTTTGTTTCATCTTTGCACATCATGCTTCAGGGCGTCATGTGGTATTCATGAAATAATTTTACTTCTGGTGCCTACAAGGCCCTGAGAGTAGTATCCTATGAGGAAAAGCGCTAAAAATTACTTTGAAATCAGTGTCATACACATAATTATGCTTTTATGACCCTTTTTCAATCATTATTCGTTATGAAAGTAAGTCGCCTTTCAGGAAAAAAATCCGCTTCTGTGACCAGGCAATAGCTATCAAACACATCCTCCCGTGACCTGCAGTCAGTGTGTTGAGCAAAAACTATAAGTATTTGTCTTATCCCACCTTGACTGACCAAGCCCACGAGCCCATACGTACTCATGATTGAAGGGGAAGGGAAGCAGCTTCTGTTGTGATGGAGCACCCATAGAAGTCTGACTTTGGCTCCGTGACGCTCTTACAGTCATAGGAGACCGGGACCTACGGCTTAAAGTGGATTCCGAACCACTACAAACACCCATGGCACCGCCGGGATTCGAACCTCGAAACCTGTGGCACCGAGCGCCAGAGCGCTAGGAGACTCGGCCATTCAGGTTCCAAATTTGTGAATGCCAACGGGCACGCGGTGTTCCCAGGTGGTCACCCACCTACTGACCGCGTCCAATGATGCTTGACTTCGGTGATCTAACGAGAAAGTAAGTAATGCTAAGTAGTACTATAAGTAATGCTAATTAAATAAAAAAAATAATTATTTAGATGCTTACTAGTAATTTCATGATCCCATTAAAACACATTTAGGAAAATGTACGAGTAGGAGAGTAACTCACCTGGAAGTGTTAAGACAATAACGAAGTGACGATGAGGAGCAGAACTATTCCTAAGAGCCAGCTTCCTTCTCTCTCGCCCTCCCGTTCCAGATATGCTACCTGCAAACAACAACCACATTTAGCATCTTATACGTTTACAAGGGGTGAGTAATGAGATAGTAATCAAAAAGTGATATGTACATTAAATGTTAAAACTATATTCAGATATTTTTTGCTTAAACTTATTGACATCAGTGATTCTTTCATCATTTCATTTCTTATTCTTTGCCAAAGGCGCCCATTGATAACTCGAGAATAAGCAGTCAATTCAGTATAAGTCTCAAGTTAAGTACAAATACCTGTAATCATGAAAAACTGACAGGCTAGAAAGGGCCTTTTTTTAAAATATTTTAATATTTCATCTAATTAATAACTCTAGTAAAATAAATAAATTTTATTATGTATAAATAAATTTTATACATGTAAATTTTATGGGCCTAATGGTCAATTTCGAGAGATTCGGGATCGAGTCGAGGTGCAATGGATGTTTGTAGCGGGTCGGAATCCACTTCAAACCGCTTAATAACCGTCCACTTAAGTCCCGGTCAATATGGGCGCTGTTGGGCGTAGTGCCGACTACCCTACGCCGGAAAAAGAAGATATCTCCTATCAAGAAATCTGCCTGCAGATAGGCGGCCTTGGCTCACCATGGGGCTGTTGCGCCACTGATGATGATGAGTAAATTTTATGTGAATTAAATTTTTTTTAAATAAATTATATTACATATATAATGACTTTAAAATTAAAATAAATTCATTGTAGTAGATAATAAATAATGTCATGTAATAAAACTTGTGCCTTTTCATATGTGTGTGCTACGAGAAACGTTTCTTTTGCATAATTTTTCACACATAATTTTTACCGTTTTTCCAATTATTTTTACCATTTGGAAAATATTCAGTCCTTTTTATTAAGCCCTGTAAGTCTGGAATTTGTGCATGGAATTTACTCTTCTTTGAATAATTTTTTGATGTCCTTCATTTAGCTACATCCCATTGAAATATTCGAGAAATTTTTTTAAATTTTTTTATATTTATATAAATATATATAAAATATATTATATTTTAGTATATGTGAATATATATGAATATATTTTTTATTTATATAAATATGTATTTAACATTTTTTGTGCCAATGTGCTGGGCTGGTGAGTTGTCTTTTTCTTCAGCGGTGTCAAAGATTTTATTTTTTATAGTAGCACAAAAGAGACTCGCAGATGATAAATGGCACAGTGCGGGGGAAAGAAATGCGGTTTTCTTGATTAAAAACAGCTTCTCTGGCGTTTCTTTGCGCACACTTAACGCATCATTTTTTTAAACTTAGATAAAAACAACTTAACTGATAATATTACAGAAACTAAATTAATTAATCCATTAAAAACTAGATTAAATAATCCTATTAATTGTGTTAATAGAACACAACAAAGGATCACTTAAAAGAAAATTAAAATAATAATAATAATAATAATAAATTGACCAAATTTTCAATTAAGTGATTTCTTTGTAGGTCCCTTGAGCAATGGTTCTTAAACCTTTTTTGGTTTGAGATATCCCTTCGTTCAAATTTAAATGTCAAACGACCCTAACGTCGATGTCCAATGAAAAAAATATAAAAGACAGCATTGCGTGACGTCTGAATATCATAACAAATATCTAAAAATCATCTTTAGAAAAATATGCGATTATAAACTCACTCTAAAAATTGAATAAAAGTAGTTTTGATTAATAATATTTAAAAAAAAATTTTTTTTTTTAAATATTATTAATCAAAAGTCAAAATATAAATGTAATATAAAAAAAAAATTATAAAAGGGCAATTTTTTAAAATTTATTTTAATATACTTGAAAAAAACTGGAAAAATTTTCTGTATTACACTTTTTTTTTCTTCTTTAAGATTAAGTTAATATTTTTCTGTGTTTATTTTACAAATTTGTGAGTGCTATAGTCATCTTTATTCCATTTTTTAATATTTATAATTGTGAATAAAATAAAAGTGACGTAAATGGCAACAAATTGAATGAAAACGATTTTTTAAAATTTGAAACAATGTAAAAAATAATATTGTAAGACAATGTAAAATCTTTTCTTAAGAACAAAATAAACCATACTGATAGCAAATAAATTTAAACTGTCACTAAAAATGAAACTTAAACTAAAAATTCCTATAAAGGGACATTTTTCCAAATAATTTTACGACCTGCAAGATCTTAATGCCTCTGAGGGCCCTAGATTCCAGTTTGAGAGACACTGGATCTAGAGCAATGGTACACAAACAATGTTTCAGGCGGGAACTTTTAGATTTTCAATACATTCATGTTTATCGCAATTTTTTTTTTTTTATGATGTGTGTTTAATATGGTTTGTACATTTTTGCAAAACCATTCTATCCCTCTTATATTATTATGAATGTAATATGATGTTGTTCTGGTTAGGGGGTCCGCGACGTTATCCGAAAATGAGGGTCAAGCAAATAAAATAAAATTGCAAATTTTGGCGGAAAATGGTAGTTTTGGCCCTTTTTAACTCTTGAAATGATTCGTGAATAATGTTACTCTCAATTAATTCTCTGGAGAATTTGGCTTTTGCTGGAAGTGTTTTTTAATATGGTTTTGAATCACTTTTTCATGTTTTGTGTTGGGATTTTAAACATCTGTATTTCCAGTGGCTATAAGTACTGTAGTGCGTTGATCAATTCCTTCTTTTTGAAGTTTCATATTCATCACTTTTTGGCATTTTCCAGTGCCTATGGAGCTATATAATTCTTCTTATTGTATTTGGAATACTTCTTTCTTTCATCTATGCCTAGAATTTTCAAACTTTGATGTATTCTTTTGGCTATTGAATGTTGTAGTGTTTATTGTAGAATTGGGAATACTCCATTCATCATTTATGCTTAGCATTTTCAAACATTGATATATTCTCTTGGCTATTGAATGTGACAACGTTTCTTGTAGAATTTGGACTACTTCATTCTTCATTTACGACTACATTTATCTTACTTTTGTGTATTCTTTTAAAGATTCTTGAACACTTCATTCTTCATGAAGTTCTTAATCTATTCAACATTGCTATTTCAATTTGGCCATTCTTGTAGTATTCCAATCAAATGTATCTCGTGCATTATTAAACAATGGCATATTCCTGAGTTTATTCATCCGTTCTCGAATGTTCACACATGATACGTTGAAATTTTGCCGAGCAGATTTCAATTTATAAATATATATATAGTTATTTTTTTTTTTTTTACTAGAATGGGTTTCATGGAATGTTTTAATGTTTATAAAGAATTTGTGAATTGACAATGCTATATAAAGGCATTGAAAATGAAAAATGGTTCCATTTTCAAATTTATCCGACATTTCAATTGTCGGTAATAAAAAATTACACAGAAAAATAACAAGCCATCCAGAATATCGTCTAGTTATTAATACACGCATAGAGATCCTCCTTTTAAAGTATTTCTTTTCCAATCTGCGAAATCTAGACGTCACAAGTCGGCCAAAGTACGTGAGGAATTCCAAAACTCCAACCGGCCACGCCAAACACGAGAAAGAAAAGAGATGGGGAAAAAAAAACATCCCCCCGAAATCTTCCTTGGAACAGAAGGAATCCCAATGTGGAATGTTTTGAATTTTTATGGCACAGAATTATTCCCATGCGTAACAATAGATGGCGCTCGTAGTGCTGGATTTTTTTTCATCTTCTATCTTCCTTTCATTGGCGTTACACAAAACCGGCCATCTTGTTCTGGACGCAAGGGATGCCGGGAAGAGTGTTTTGTTTCGGTGGGACAGAGCGCGGGAAATGATGAATTCTTCTGCGACGAAGAATTTTTTTCTTTCTTTCTTTCTCTTTACTTTTACTGACCTGTTCAGAAAAGGGCAGACTAATAACCAGATAGATAGGTTCTCGGAGGAGAATAGATATTGCCTATTAGATATATTGGACACGAAAATGAGTCTGATATTTATCAAAGTATCTAAAGACTCATGTAAGCATAAAAGTCTATTTTAATAATACTTCGTACGAAGATGTAAGCAAAAATATTTTTCTTCTAAAATTGATAATAAATAAAACAAGTAATATATAAAAAAAAAAATTTTTAAAGTCAATTTCTACTTTTTTTCACTATATTGCAGAAAAGTTCTTTATAAATAATTTTCATTTTTAAGTTTATCTGGCGACATCTATTGGTAGATATATGCAACTTGAATCTTAAAAACTAAAATTAATGAATTAAATTTAATTAATGAATTAATATTTGAAAAACTGTATTAACATCCAGTGTCATCCACTACAAGTTCAAAAAAAAAATGTATTTGAACTTGAGTGGATGAATAAAAAGTGTTTTATGAACGATTGAAAATTTGAACAAGATATATATAGGGAGAGTGTGAGCTAATAGAAGGAATTGAAATAACTAACTAATTCAGCTATGAAGAGTTTTTTTTTTTATTTGATTCATTGGTTATGAATTCAAGTTTTTCCAGGCAAAACATTGCCTCGTCTCTTTTATATCTATATATTCAAATTGATTTTTAAAGTAAAAATAAAACTGAAAATAGGAAATTTCAAAATAAATAAAATAAAGGCTGCAAAAAAAAGAACTAACGGAGAGGAAATATTTTCAAATATTTAATAAGGTGGGGCCTGATGGCCGAGTGTCTAGCGCTCTGCACTGGTTTCGGGTTCGATTCCCGGTGGTGGCATGAATGTTAGTTCGGAATCCACTTTAACTGTAGGTCCCGGTTTAACATGGTTTTTTAAAGCGTTGGGGGTAGTGCTGACAACCCTACCCCGTAAAAATAAAACATCTTATGTCCAGAAATCTGCCAGGAGGCAGACGGCCTTGACCCAACGATGGGTTGTTGCTCCACTGATGATGATAATTGATTAATTAGGTACTCAATAATACATTGCAATAGGGTATACTCAATACACAGTAAATGCGGTTTTGTATTTAATACATTTATTGAGAGAGATTTATTTTTTAATTTCTTAAATTATTTTATTTATTTATTTTATTTGTTTATTTTATTTTTATTTTTCCTTGGAATGGGGGTTGTTGTATTTTTTTTTTTTTTTTTTTTTTAATTATCTATTCATGATTTTTTTTTTTTTTTTATTTATTTCGAATATATAATTTTTTTTTTAATAAAAGTTTATTTTACTTTTAAGAAAGATTTACTCATTTGTAGAGTAAGTAAAACAAACATATATTTACAAATATTTTACGGTATAAAATATATAAAAGCTTTAAAACACATTTGATGAAAACAATTGTTGCATCAAATGAGTATTATCCACTTTTCTCCGAGTCTATTTTTGAAAAGAATGCCCTTATAATCCTAATTGTATGAAATAAAAATATAAAAGTATGAAAAATAAGGCGAATAATCTATTCCAAAGATGCTATTTTTAGAAAAAAATTTCATGTTCATAAGATATATTTTTAATAAATAGCATCCTTATTTATTGACACTATTTCGAATATTCAATTCGAATAACGAGCTTCAAATAAACAAATCCTTCGAAGAACGTGAGGGAATCTCTCTACCCCTAATCACCTGCCCACGCGATTTCAACTGTCTCAGACAACGATGTTAATATTAAAGCGCCAACGAATAAAGATAGGGAATAAGTGTTCTACTGTATAAATTCCTTCCATTTATAGAAAGCATTAGAGGGGTTATTTAAATTTGATTTTTTTTTTTCCTTCGCTGGTTGGAATTCTTATTCATCTTATGACCTTAAATCTTATCTTATTAAAAACAAATTGTATTTTTCCAACAAGTAATTGGCAAAATAGGATTAGCACAGAAATTTCGCGTGAAATTAACTTGTTAAAGGAAGCTGCAAATGCTCTTGCGAAAACGAGCATGCGCAGTACAAAGAGAAAGACGTCGGTTTGAAAATAAAGAAAAAAAAAAACTCATAGTGTATCCATTCTTTCTCCTGCAAACTTACAACGCGCCCTCTGTAGCGTTGAGGAGAAATGGTCAGGCGGCCTCGAGACTCTCATCCGAGAAGAAATACAGTTCAACATGTGCTTCCGATGAGAAAAGTTCAGTCTATAGCCTCTCATCCCGAGAGGAAAATATATTTAGTGCATTTGTTGGCCTATAGACTCTTTGTTACAACTCAAATGAATGCTGTTGGTTGTATAGTGTTCATGTATATAATCTAACCACACAATAAAAATGAAGTGTTAAATTAACGATTAAATTTAATCGTTAATTAATGCGCTTAAAGATGAAAGGGGGATCTGTATAGTAGCTTGTCACAGCTCATTTTAGCAATCGCTGTATTGCATTACTTTTTTTTCTTGTGCCGTGTTTTTTTTAATCAATTTAAGAATATTCAATTAAATTGCTTATTTCATGAATGTTGATTTTGTAGTTGCAAGAAGCACAAAAATACTTTTGCAGAATATTTATATCGTTTACACTGGTATAGAATATACGTCAAGATATAAAATATGTACTTTTAATTAATTAATGGCCTTTATTACAATGTCATTTAATTAATGAGTGACATTAATGTCATTTATCCTTGGTGTCCCGTTTTGACGTTCGATAATCCGACGGAAGGGGGGGGAGATGTCCTGAACGTATCGCATTAAACAGCAAGGCTTTTGTTGAGGAAATGAGTATGCTTTTTGTAAATTGACATTTTTCTCAAATTCGTAAAAAAAAAAAAAAAAAAAAACATTTTTCTGAGTGAATAGCGCATATTATTCATTAAAATTGACTAGAACTACATTCTCAAAAGATATTCCAACTTTTAAGTTTCTTTCTTTCCTCTCCTTTCACTCTACACACTCTCTCTCTCTCCCCTGTCATCCTGCGGCCTGATTGGCTAGCGCTCCAGCCTTTGGAACCTCAGGCTTCAGGGGCGAACCCTGACTATGGCATGGATGTTTGTGGAGTGGTTCGGACGGAATCCACGTTAAACTATAGATATTGGTCTAATTAGCTCAAAGTGTGCTCTAAATGACCGTAGAACACCAAAAAAAAAAAACAAACCCCTTTCCTCCCTAACACCTTAATTTCCGTTTCTAGTCTGGCAATCACGGTTGTAGACGACTCGATCAAAGACTAATAACAGACCATGTTCACTTTCATACAACTGCAACATACATCATGCTCTACAATACATTGCACGTACATTGCATCTGATGCCTTTCCAACCCATTAGCGAAATTTGAATGTAAATGTTAATGAATAAGTACTTAGAATGATAATAGGCAAAACATTAATATAAATCTTGTTATTCTAGCAGGTCTAATTTAGTGAATAATAATCATTGATATAATAGAAAATGGTTATAATAATTTTGTATGATTTCGTAATTTTAATTAAACTTCAAAAGTAGACAAACTTGTTAGGACAGTTTTTTTTTTAACGATACACAGATTAGATTAGGTCTGAGGGTGATATGTCGTGCATATTTGAAAAGTTTTAATTGATATTCCACTCAATATAAAAAACATTAAGGTGATTCGAGTACATGATTTAAAAAATAAATAATAATAGAAGTCAAATAGCGTGTGCATAAAAAGAATCAATTCTCATAATGTTTCTAAGAAAGATGCCTGACAATTTTTAAATCTTTCCCCCGGCTGTATGGGTGTCGTCGGTCTATCCAGTCAGTATCTAGACGAATCACTTTCAGACGAAGGAGTCCAGTGTGTCTAGTGCTTTCAGTCGGAAAAAAGCCATTGAAGAATGAGATAACGAGGTCACCAAAGGTCTGATGCTCAAAGGAAAAGAGGGCAACAAAAGCGCCCTCACCCCTCGAGATGAGTGGGGCTCAGCTGCAGGGGCGACCCTTGAGAACCCTTTAGGTACGCAATTAACTCTTCGCCGCCCTACGGCTGTTGCTTAAAAAGGAGGGGTCTTTCTCTTCTTTCGAACTGAATGTGTGTCGGTGCATACATGTCTCTCTCTCTGCACATTCTCCTTTTGTCAAGAGGGGGTTGTGACAGAATCGTTTGCATATGTGGGTGCATCCATCTTTCAGATGGGTTCACAGATATGGATTCTAATCAGATGGGTTTCACAGATACATTTTTATCGGTTGCTGTCATCCAATGTGATACTTTATCTTGTGTAAAGCGTCACATTGATTTGAAACAGATAAGTCCTCGTAGAAAGTGTCCAGAGCGATGGATCATGGTTTAGTACAAATAGAACAGTTGCTTTTAAATATTCCAATCGAGAAACAATTTGTACATCAATGGCCACCAGGCAACCTGACTAACGATGCTACAGCTTACACACGCTGTATAAATCGCCCCTCAAGTCAACTCTTTTTTTTCTGAACGCAGTGAGTGCAGCGAATGCTTTAAGATCATTTGCATGCTAGATATGGCACGTGTATTTTTTTTACAGCGGTTCGTGTTTCAAAACATGCTACGTTTGGTTGAAAAGAAATGGAGTTTAGGGAAATATTCAAATCACGATTTATTTGAAAAATTCGAAATATTAGATTATATTGTAAAGATCTAGCTTTCGAGGAAATAGTTTTGAGAATGTTTCCAGAGTCATTAGAAATCAATATACACCAGTTTCATCATGAACTATTGGAATATTGAATTCATTCAATTGTTGGAACTTCCAACAGATTTTCTGTTTTTTTTTTTTTTTTTTTTCCTACCCTGTTTTTGTACCCCTGTCATTCGGTGTCAGTTAGAGTTTAATGAATTTTCAGAGTATAATGAAAACTTAACTAATTAACTGTGTTTTGCATATTATGCATGAAAAGGTTTAAAAATATATCTATTTAGAGGGTTAATTATCGCCATTTTTGTTAGAAACATTAATTTTTTTTCCACCGACTTATCTACATGCATAGGCAAGTAAGTGTGATGTGTTTTACGTATTCTTTTTATTTATTTAAGTAAAGTCAAACAATACACTCTTTTTGCCAAACTTTCACACATAAAAGAATATTCATGTATATATATTAATTTTCAATGTTTTATAAGCTAATAATACCAAAAAAAATCACACAGCATTAAGTTTTGGCTCTGAATGTTAGCTGTTAACTTGATAGTCTTTCACTAAAAGTTAAGTGAAAAGTAATCTTTCTGATACAAAGTTAGGAGACAAAGAAAAATGCGCCATATACTGAAATCGCTGGAGAGAAGACAGCCTTTAACAAAATTATTAATGTTAATTCGATTTTCAACAAGCTAATTTGGAATTACGAAATAGGTGGTTCAATTTTAGTTTACATTTTTTAACATCGTTGAATCTCGTCTTCCACTTATGAATGCGGCCTGTTGGCCAATTGGCTACCGTTCTGGCTTTTTGGTACCACAAGCTTCAGGTTCGATTCCCGGCGTTGGCATGGATGTTTGTGAGTGGTTCGAATCCACGTTAAACTGTTTGTCCCGGTCTAATTAGTCCAAAGTGTGCACAAAATGATCGTAGAGCGACAATCAATCAAATTAAATCTGCTTATGAACTGTACAATCAGCAGATCGGCCGATGATGGAGGGATATTGCCTTTGGAAAGAATTTTTAACTGTAGTTTTAACTGTAGTCCTTCATGAATGATAACTGATAATGAGAGCCGCGGTCGTTTCTAGAAGAAGTAACAGCAACAAGATCCATCAGCGGAATCTAACCTCTAGTTGCACAATGGAAGACGATTCGACGTAGCACTTCTGAACAGTGGGGAAAAAAATCGCGCAATAAAAAACAAAATTGATTTTTCTTCTTCAACGATAAACTTTAATCTACGTTACGTTAATTTCTTTTAAATTTTAATTTCAACGATAATAAAAATCTTTCTATGCATCCTGCAGTTCCGTAAAAAGTTTCTTCTATAACTATTCTGATTATACTTTAATATAATTAGTTACTTCGGGATTTTATTTAATAAATTATATCATCAGAGGTCCACGGTCTGTTTTTATTGGCCAAAAATAGAACTAACTAGAAATAGTAATCATAGAACAAAACAAAATGATAACAATATTTGTTTTAGTCAATGAAGACCATGCAGTTATTTAAGATTTGATGTTATTTAATTTGTTTTCAAAATTACGATTTGAATAATAACCATTTTTAAGCAGGTTTTATGTAATAAGATTTAAAAGAGACTATTAATCCATAACAATTATGCTTATCTTTAGCTTTTTCTTCATTAGCTTCAACAGCCCATGGTGGGCCAAAGCCGTCTGCCTACTGCAGATGTAATTTTTACCTACGCCGTATAATAAAAAAATAGATTAGAATTTCAGTTTTTACCTCAATGAAGACAGTGGAGTTAGTTAATTTGATATTATATAATTTGTTTTCAACACGCAGATTTCAGTAATAACCATTTTGAAACAGGTTTTGTGCAGTTAAATTTTTAAAAGAGTCTATTAATCCACAGCAATCTTCATGTGCTTCTTGTTATATCTTAAACCATAGAAATCATTAATGCACACCAATTATGTGTGTCTTTAGCCATATCAATCATCACGTGTTATTGTTGTGTCACGTGTCATGTCACGTGTTATCTTCGCGTGCTGTTTGTTGCGCCTTTAATAACACAAATCATTAAACTACAGCAATTACGTATGTCGTTTAGCTTTTAAAAATATAATTTCTAATCTCATAGACTGAAATGCTAAATAAAATTAAGATAAAAAATGCAACCCTCGGAAACACTGATTTTAAACAAAAAGATGAAAAAAAAGGTGATAATCTTAAAAGTCTTGTAGTATTATTTTGAATATAATAAATATTATCGTAATTTTGGGTAAGTGTATTCATTTATATCAAAAACATGCGTTCATGATTAAATATACAATTTTATGCCAGTTTTAAACTGACTATAAATTGCAATCAATGTTTTGTATAATTGCATCTAAGATTTCGGTTTTCTTTACTTCATTATAAAAGGTAAAATAATTGAAAAATCTCTAAAATGTATTTACTTACAAACACTTGTCAACTATTTTGTTTTTTTATCCAAAGTTTCAGTTAGCTTAAAGTAAATTTTGAAATTTAATTCAAGAATCTTAGAATCAAATGAATCAAATATATAGTAAATATAGTGGCGTTTTCATTAAAAACACTTTAAGAAAATTGGTTACTCTAGAAAAGCAATACAAATATTTCATAAAAATTCCAAACAAATAAGTGCATAAATAATTAATACCTAAAAAAACATTCATATATTTTTATATTATTACAGCAAATATTAAACTTTTTATAACACTTTATAAAAAAAAGTGTTAAAATAATATTTAAAAACTTTATGAATGTTTCACTTCAAAATCTATCCTCAACATTACAACAGCTAAACAAAGAAAAAGAAACACAATTAAGTAAACCAAATTTTTAAATATAAGAAATTTAGTAGTGGTCGTGTTTACTATAAATTTTTAAATATAAAACCCTGTTTTGTTATTTTAAAAATCTCGCTGTCAATAATAATTAGTTTAAAAAAGCTTCGTCTTTATAATGTTCGGCTTGAAATTTTATGGCATTGCAACATTCGATTTTACAATGCAAAATGCAAATAAGTAAAAGAATTTATTTTTTCTAATTTGCCGCAAAGTTTCGAAACACTTCATCAAACGAATGGGTGTTTCAGACACTTTTGAGAAAGAAATTAACTTAATTCTGCGATGAGAACAAAATGTGTTTGGATTTCAGTCTAGACACTATGAGATGTAAACTAAATCGCAGACAAAAAGGAATTTTATTTGTAATAATACAGAACCCTACGAAAGAATAAGCTCTTGCAGTTTAAGAATGAGTTTATATTAAAGAAAATTTTGGGGTAGTTCAGTGCTCTCAAAAAGAGCAATAAAGTAAAGCATTTGTAGTGCAGTGAGTCCTCACAACTATGTAATTCAATTCAAACTAAGTTGTGATAAATAACTTCTATTCTAGCAATTTTTCGATAATATTTCTTTTGAAATATTGATTCCACGAGAAATAAAGTTAAAATTGTAACACATTTATTAAAACAAACTCTTTTTTATGAATGTTTTTAATAAAAATTTTAATACATCAACTGGCATATAGTATAAAATTTAAATCTAATTTTTTTAAATCAATACAAATTCATCTATTACGCTTCTTAAAAATTTTATGTATCAGCGAATAAAATCATTAGGTTTTTTTTTTATATTAAATTTTAAAACTTTTATGACAGCTTTTAATAAATATAGATTTAACCAATGTGAAGTGTTTAAATTTTCGAATTTTTATATAAGCAACCACCAAAGCAATATTATGGTTTCTGCTCTTCACTTCAGTACATTTAATGAGAAAGAAAACATACACACTAAAAATATTATTAATTAAAACATATATTTTAATAATTATATCAGTCTATAAGTCAATATTATAGTGTATCAGTATATCAGTCTATAAATCTTCAATCTATAAGATGTCATAATCAGCAATACAGATGAATGAAAAAGAAATAACCCCATAATATAAACATGCTTCTTTCTACACACTGGCCTATGGCGTTCAAAAAAAATACTCAGTCAGCTTTGAGACTCTTACCCGAGAGGAAGCATAGCTCAACACCGAGTTCCCACTGAGAAACGTTTAGTTGTTCTACAGTCAAACTCCAAGACAAAAATATATTTACCTCAACCCTGCGCATTAATTAGAATACAGACTCTCACCCGGAGAGGAAGTACATTTAGGGCAACTCTGCATTTCTTTATGTACCCTGCGCCTCACCGAGAGTGCCATCACAAAAGTGGAGTCCTTCCACGAAGCTATAACTATCTGTCTTTTACTTTAAATGCTTTGAATATTGTTTGTCTATTTGTAAGTGTGTGTAAATAAAGCTGTGAGTTCTCAAATCGGTGCCTAAGTATCTCAACCCACCCACACCCGCATTTACAATCTGGCACTCAATGTGTGGTATTCACATTAGAATAAAATAATTTTTGTTGCCAATCTGTCCAATTGTAGTTCTTTAAATTTACATAAAATCAAATTTATTTTTGAATAAGAATAAGTCTTCTTTACATTGTGTGTTTTGATATACATAAAAATATATCGGATCATATATTTTTATTATTTCTCCGCATATAAATAAATATAAAGGTTTCCAGTCCAAAGGCTAACTAACATTAATTTCGAAGAAAAGCATTTTATGAAATCGGGAGGGGGAAAACAAAAAAAAAAAAAAAAAAAAAAAACCCGCTCTGCAATTTCCATAATTTTTTTATCCCCTAAAATATATAGCTTTGTTAAAGGGAGGCAATTTTCTTACAAAATTCATTTTCCACTTTAGTTCTAATAAAAAAAAAATTATAATATTGAAAAAAAAATATGCTTGAGAATAAGAAAAAAGAAAATATTGATTATGTTGAAGATTGTCCGCAATCAAAACATCCTCTAAAAGAGGAAATTGATAAGCCAAATTTAAAAAAAAAAAAAAAGAAAAAAAAATGGAAAAAAGATTAATAAAAATATTTTTGATAGAAAACGACAAAATAAATAGCGCAGTTACTGTAAATTAAGAAAAGATGAACCCTAAAAGCGAATTAAGAATTTCTTTTAGCAATTTTGTACTCCATAGAAGAAATAAATGGCACAGTAAATGGTAAACACAGTAAATCAGAGTGGCTCAATTTAAGTATTACTCTATATAGATTTAACTAACATCAATAATTTTTATAATTCTAATGAATAAAATTATTAATGGGGGATTCGCGCTTTGTTTCGACATTTCTTTCTCTAAAAAAACAAGTAATATAAAAAAAAAATTATAAACTCAATTCCTACATTTTTTTCACTCTATTACAGAAAGTCCTTTATAAATAGTTTTCATTCATTTTTTTAAGTTTATCTGGCGCCATCTGTTGGTAGATATATGCGGCTTAAATCTAAAAAAAACTAAAATTAATCAATTAAATTTAATGAATGAATTAATATTTATAAAAACTGTATGAACATCAGTGTCATCCACGACAAGTTAAAAAAAAATGCATTTGAACTTGACTGGATGAATGAAAAGTATTTTATGAACGATTGAAAATTTGAACAAGATATATATAGTTAGAGTGTGAGCTAATAGAAGGAATTAAAAAAATAATAAATAAAAAGCGTGACAAATGTATCGAATGTGTGATGGCAACGAGGGAGTGGGGGGTGTGAGGGCTGCCAAGAAGCTACTGGAATTGAGAATAATTATTTTTCCAAACGATATCCGTGTGGCAACGCTGTTTTATTCGAATTCTTCGAGCAATCTTTGACGTTTGATTCTAACATGGATCATTGTCTTAGGTGTCTTCTACGACGACGAACAAAACAAAGCATAGTTCGAAACAAAGGTGCAATCACCCCCTACCCCTCCACTCCACAAGGAAGCCGGAATGACAAGCATTTCATAACAGCAAAAGAAATAAAATGAAAATCTCTTTTCTTCTTCTGTCTGCTGCTTCCATTCGAAAATTGATTCCTGGACAGAAATTCGAGTTCCAAAATATTTGTGTCCGAGGAATGCAACGGCCCTTCTTTTGCGCGAAGGGGAATTTCGCGCGCGGATACTTCCGACACCCCCATCCGCCCACGCACCCTCCCTGAAAACGATCTCTCGTATCCCAATTTATCACCCCTCCTACGAACTCCCTCCTTGAGCGTTGAACAGGTATTTCGTAACTGGAATGTTTCTTACAGTTTTGGAATGGTTTGTTGAAGATATTAAATTTTGCTACTTTAGTGGATGGGGGGAGTTTTTTTTCTTCTTCTTCTTCTTCTAGAATCATTTTATATAAGATGTTATCATTGGATACCAACATCACTATGGAATATTCAATAAAATATACAAGGTGATTGTAATTAAAGTTCCAGTTTCACAATGCTCTTGAAAAAGAACCACTCGTCACGTTGAGTTCAAATTTGAACTGAAGGTACTTGAAGAAGGAGGAAACGGTACGGCATCACAAAAAAAAGTCCAAAGTGCATTAATAGATGGCGATGTAAGTGGCATAAAAGTGCATTCGGTTGCCAGTGATATTTTGAATCGAAATTGCAAACTTCTTTGGCATGAGTTGCACATTAAACCAATTTTAGTGTTGAATGTGCTGGATTGTTTCGGTGTTTTGAAGGAAAAAATGACTTCCAAGTCATCCAACATTTGTAGCAATGTTAGTGGAAGCCCATCCACCACGGCAAAGTCGTGGCAAATTGACGGAAAATTGGATTGTTTTTTGATGCCTTACCGTTTCATTAAATCTTATTTTTCCTAATGATAGGATAGATGCTATATCATGTTCTTTCATTGTGGATCCAAGATAGCTTTGTATAAGCTTCAAGATAGCTTTTGTATAAGCTTTGTTTACCAGCAAATCAAGTCAGTGTCGAGAAACTTTTCTCAACAATGACTTGATTTGCTGGTAAACCAGCTAATGTCTTTGATTCTGGTTGTATTATGGAAGGATCTCATTGAATCACTTTCTTAACATTTCAGGAATTAGACTATATAATTAATAAAAAAAATGAATTGCAATTTGTATATTTTATTCGGTATTAAGTAACAGATTATTAATGACTGCATACGTTGTAACAAAAGTTACTTACGGATAGCAATGTCCAAAATAATTCTACAAATACAACAGATTTCTGCTATGTAGTACCATTCTCCCAATAAGCGTATTCTATGTTTAAAAAGAAACCATCCAAGGTGCTGCAAGATGCGGAGGAAGGTGGCAAGAAAGAAAGAGGCGGATGCGGGCGATTAAAATGTGGCAATTGTGGCGAGCTAATTAGATTTGGACGCCAAATGTCTTAATTATATTTCTGGATTCGACGAGTTCCGCCGTTAACTCGATTAGCGGCGGAACTTTGAAAGGAGAGTTATGATACACAGGCAAACAAGGAGTTGGCGCGGACGGGATTAATTGGCGCCCTTCGCTAATGACTGCGCCCAAAAAAGAGCTGTTTGCATGCACTATTCGGCGAGAAATTCGGAAGCCTACCGCTACTAAAAGCACTAGAAAATATGCACTTGGAGAGCACGAACAATAAGCATCGAAAGTTTTGCGCCAAGTTTTTCAAAGCAAGCCTTTCAAAATGTTCACTGTTATCCCGATAGGTGGGTTCCCCGAAAGTTGCATAAATCAGAGAACAACTCTGCATAGAAATACAGAGAGAAAAAGAAGTATTCAAAGGAATAAATCAAAACATACTAGAAATAGATGAAATTTATGTTTCAAATTGAAAAGAAAAAAAATTGAAACCAGAGTAATAAAAAATATAATGACAAAAACACTAAATAAATAAAGCAATGGCTAAAAATTAAAAAAAAAAATCTGAACATTAATTGCGGAATAAAATTGTGCTTATAAGATATGTTAATTACTTGAACCACTCGTTAGTTTATATAGTGACACTACAGTATTTTTAATCGGCATTCGATGGTTCGATACTTTCTATAATCCGGCAAAGATCGAGTCGAATTTTCTGGTGGATTGTTGATCTTGACCACCAGGTCAAGTAGACAAAGTAGGCTTGCGCAAATATTAACGTATTGTTGGTTTAATTACGTTGATGAAAATTAGAAGTCAAATCCAGTTGACGAAACGAAACATTAAGTTACTTTTAGAAGAGGTACTCAACTTCGACGCTAGATGGTGTTAGTAGTAGGTTACTTTTAACACTAGTTAGATTCAATACAGGATTTTTTTTTACAGTTGATTTTAACAGTTATTTATTTAACTCACATTTTCGGCCAGTGCTTATCGTCCCCGTCGTCCTCCTTCCAGTTAAGCGGTGAGGGTGGAACAACTGTGGGCTTCATGTAGACCACGTACAGTTCCCCGACTGATTTTAAAGGGACGACTTTTAGGAGTAACTGTCCCGTATTTAAGAGTCGTATAACAGAAATATCATAAAACTCCCATACCGCAACATTACTGACGATTAGAGAAGGTTTTACACTGTCACAATCACCATCGAGTCTCCTTTTTCTGCAAACAGTGACTACAGCAATGCCGCTAGTGGATTAAAACCTGAGCCCTTCTGCACATGTTGCCACTGTGCCAGAAGGACGGAAAAGGTAACTCCCGGGATTCTAATTGCACTTATACGGAAGGAAAAAGCTATCATTCACCTGAAGGTCTGAGGTTTTAGTATCTTTCACCAGATACTAAAACCTCACATTGTAGTAGGCCAGTCCATCAGAAGTCTGGATGAGCATTTTATCAAGTTTCCGACAAGTTAAACTTATACGCCATGAAATTTTTTAAACAGTGAAAAGCTACTTTAAGACTTGTGAGCTCAGGACAACTGGTTATATTTTACTTTCATTCCTTTTGGAGTGAAAATACGATATAAAAAATGTACTAATATAATATGAATGACAAATATTTAGACAAATTAAGTTTACGTTTATTTACAACTAAACAATTTAAAAATTTCTTTTAAAAAATTGTTGTGTGATAGCAAACTTTTTTTCTTTTTTTGCCAACAACAACATCATAAGATAAGATTACAAAGCATAAGATTGCACAATAGCATAAGATTAGTAATAGCTTAAATTGCCCCAGATTAGCAATAGCATAAAATTGCACAAGATTGCACACCAGCATAAGATTAGCAACAATCTAAAATTGCATAAGATTAACAATAGCATAAAATTGCATGAGATAGTACAATAGCATAAAATTGCACGAGACTGCACAATAGCATAAGATTAGCAATAGCATAATATTGCACAACACCACAGCATGCATTAAGAGTATTGTCAATAATCGCCAAGCTGTTATCGCATATGCTAAACCACAAAATAAAAGTCATGCGAGGTGTATGATCACAAGAGGATTATGTTCATCCGAAACTGGTAACTCCGATGCACGCTGCATTATATTATTAGTTTAACTTTACAATATTCTCTACAATGGGCAATTGAGCTTGATCAGGTAATGTTAGTCTCAAAATTGCATACCAAGAAATGCTTGCTCGCACACTCAGAAGATTATTTGCAGCATAATGTTATGCTCAATACTGAATACATACTACACATGCCAAAAAAAAAGTTTCATCTTCTTAATATACTATTTCGCAACATCTTTTAGAAGATTTGTCTAAAATTATGAGAGAATTGGTTAAAAAAAAAAGACTGTATTACTACAGTCCGTTTTTTATACTACTGTGTCTAAAAGTAAGACCCAATTTCCATTTAAAATTCCCGGGGCTTATGAAAATTCAATTTTTTTTTTTTTTTTTTTTTTTTAGGTTGCTGGCACTGTCCTTGACATCTGTGTGAAATTCCACGTCAAAATATTCATGAGTGTTTGAGTTACGCTTGGTTTTGTGACACGCTAAAACTAATTCCGGCGATTTTTGAAATGTCTGAATCAATTGAGCAAAGAACTTGCATTCAATTTTGTTCGCGGAAACGTATAGAATGTTGCAGAAGGCATTCGGTGAGCATTCCTATATCGGAAAGAAATGTTTACAAATGGTGTGAACAGTTCAAAGAAGGCAGAGAACGCGTTGAAGACGAAGAGTCCTCAGGTAGACCCTCCACGTCAATCGACGAAGCACACGTCCAAAAAATTAAAGATTTTGTGCTTGCAAACCGTCGATTTGCAATTGGAGATTTTGCTGTTGATGTAGGAATTTCAAAAGAATCGGTCCATTCAATTTTGGGCCTCAAACGCGTCAAATCTCGATGGGTACCGAAAACACTGAATGCGCCAGCTCATTGATTTTTCGTGTCTTATATCGTTCCCCATCCACCGTATTCACACCGTGCGACTTCTGGCTACTCCCTAAACTCAAAAGACCACTGCGGGGACACCGTTTTCAGTCGATTGAAGAGATTCAACGTGAATTGCCGCGCGCTTTGAAGGCTATCCCTGCCTATCCGAGGACTTTTAGCGTGCATTGAGGATCAGAAAAAAATTGGCCTAAGTGCACTGTGTTCGGAGGGGATTACTTTGAAGACAATGAAATAAATTTGGAAGAATAAAAAAAAAAAGAGTTTTTGAAAAAACAATTGGTCTTACTTTTAGGCACAGTTGTAAGATTGCACAATAGCATAAGATTGCACAACAGCACAGTATACATTAAGACTTTTGTCAAAAATCGCCAAGCTGTCATCGCATAGGCTAAACTACAAAGTGAAAGTCATGTGAGGTGTATGATCACGTGTGCATTATGTTCACCTCAAACTGGTAACCGCGATGCACGCTCTATTATATTACTAATTTAACTTTTGAATATCCTCTACACTGGATAATGGAACTTGATCAGGTAATGTTACTCTCAAAATTGAAATCTAAGAAATGCTAGTTTTCAAAACGATTGCTCAGAGCTTGATGTTATGCTCAATACTGAAATCAATTATGCTACACACACCAAAATATTTAATTTTCACAATATACTGTTTTATATCTTTTAGTACTCGGGTCTGTAGCATATCTGCAAGCTACACGTGCCCTCTGGGTAGTACTAAATGAGTAACAGCGTTGCAGCCCTTGCTTAAGGCATAAAGATTAGCTGTGTCTGTATTGCCAGCTGCATTAGAACAACAACATAATATCTTTTAGAAGAGTTATCTAAAATTATGTGGAAATTGGTTAAAAACCGAACTGTAGTAAAGCTGATATATGAGGTGATATTGCTGTACTTCTAACACTGTGATAAGCATTTCATTTGGAACACCGTCTGCCACCTCTTGATTGGAAGTTCCTACTCGTAACCGTAATCCGCTGACCGGCTTCATTTCCCAGGGGAGGGCGCATCGATTCCCGTAATTAGAAGGCGGCGCCCCGCGTGCCAATTGTTCCGGAGCCGTGGGAACGACCCTTCTTCGCAGGTGGCCTTCGGAACGGGGGCGTCATTAGGAGTAAACAAAAACACCCCCACTGTCGTTGCAGGGACGTAAGGAGACCATGTGAAGCCCACAGGCATATCTTTTGGGGCTCTCAATGAATTAAACTAAACTATAGAAACTACTGTTTACTAAGTTATAAGTTCTTTTAGCGTCTGGTAGAAACTCAAATATATTGTTTGTTTGTTTCTAATCCTCAGTGTCCTGCAGTGGGACGGACATCCCATGAGTGATCTACTCATGGATGGAGGGAAAGGGGCAGCTTCTGTTGTGGTGGAGCACCCGTAGGTAGAAGTCTGACTTTTGCTCCGTGACGCTCTTACAGTCATAGGAGACCGGAACCTACGGTTTAAAGTGGATTCCGAACCACTACAAACATCCATGGCACAGCCGGGAATCGAACCCGAAACCTGTCGTACCGAGCGCCAGACACTCGCCCATTCAGGCCCTCAATTATCAATCAGTGTTAGTGCAATCTAGTCTATATTTTTCAATTCCTTCTATTAGTTCACACTCTCCCTACATATATCTTGTTCAAATTTTCAATCGTTCATAAAATACTTTTCATTCATCCACTCGAGTTCAAATACATTTTTTTTGAACTTGTAATGGATGACACTGGATGTTAATACAGTTTTTCAAATATTAATTCAGTAATTAAATTTAATTAATTCATTTTAGTTTTTTTTTTAAATTTAAGTTGGATGTATCTACCAATAGATGGCGCCAAATGTAAAAGGAAAATTTCAACTTTATTTGTAAAGGAAATTTGAATTTTTTTGTATATTACTTGCTTAATAATATAATTGTGACGTATGAAATAAATAGTGATAGTTGGTTTTTATAATTTTGTTCACTTTTAATTGTGACAGACATACGCGAATGAAAATGTTTTGTCGGATAATCTTATATATAAATTTGAAAATCTGTTTGTTTGTCCTTCGTACAAATTTACAATTGTCAATAGGGTCTCTTAAATTCAGCACGTTGTGCTGTTTCTTAACCCACTTGGTAGACAGCAACATCTAGACCAAGCCCACGAACCCGTGTGGTCTCATGGTCGAAGGAAAGGGGCAGCTTCTGTTGTAATGGAGCACCCGTAGGAAGAAGCATGACTTGGCTCAGTGACGCGGACTCCTAAACGGGATAGGGTTGTCCTCCTTAAGCCCAACAGTCATATGAGACCGGAATCTACGGCTTAAAGTAGATTCGAACTACTACAAACATCCATGGTTCCAGCCGGGACTCGAACCCGAAACCTGTGGCACCTCCAGAGCGCTAGTCAATTGACCATAGTCGATAGTTTATGATCTAAGTAAGACAGTAGGATACTTTAAAACTTAGAGATTTCTGCTATTAATTCTAATTTGCGTCACTTTATTCCTTCCCTATTAATTAAATAAAAACCTTATTTTCATTACCACCAGATGGCGCCAGTCGAGTTATTGCGAAGAAGAAAAAAATAAGGCAGAAAAAATTTGCTTTACATTAGCATTTAAATTTTTTTTTTTTTTTTTTAGACAAACAAATACTATTATATTCTTTAAAAAAAAAAAAAAAAAAAAAAGACCTGATTAAAGGATAAAGCAATTATTGGAATTATTGCTTCTTTCTCAATAAAGCTTATCAAAACTAAAAATGCTTTATTTTCTGCTTTTTTTTTTAAATTATAGCATCTAGTCATATCTGCTATTATTTATTTATAATATACTACAGATTAAAATAATCTAATAATTTATTAATTAAATAAATTTAATGTCTGCTAATATTCATGCGTAACTTGTATCAATATATTATATGGGAATTTAAATCAGATATCTTAAAACTAACCAAGTTACTTTAGAAGATTATTAGAGTCTACATAGTAGCCATAGACGGTAATCACACAACACAAGATCATGGTAACTATTGTTTTTATGTTTAAATGGACTGCTCGGCAATGGTAGAAACTTTATGATTTTATGAATTGTCCCGAATTGAAATTCAAATATCTTTAAATGATTTTCTAAAGTATTGAATTTATAATGCATACCTACTAATTTATCAAAAATTAAAAATTGTCCTACATCTAGATGGGGCGCCCATTGGTCAGTGTCTTAACACTTTGCCGGTTCTGTAGCCTAATTGTTGACCACTGATCGTTGACAATGTTTAGAAAAGTTTTGATGTGAAGAGTTAGACAATGTTTTGATAAGTATCTCAATTTTAAATTGATGTTCCTTGTTTTAAAGCAATGCTGTCCTTTGCTGCTTTCGCTCGCCAGTATTAATGAGCATTCCTTGTAATCAATTACTGCGTAGTTCAAACAAAAGTCCTTTTAAATGAGTCCAAGCCGAAGCTTTATTGTTCACATTGTATTCGAACCAAGTGTTTTATTCCATGAGCCAAAGAAGACTGTGTCAGAATACTCATGGAGTGCGTGATTTGGGCAGCATATCGTGCTTTTTTTTTTTTTTTTTAATGAATATGTATGCTTTTGTGGGTATATTTTTCATTTATTTGTATTCATATGACATGTATGTTTTTGTTTCTTTCTCTTTAAAAAATGAATAAGTAGATTGATAACAATGTCTTTGAAAATAAATTTCACTAACTAAAAGAAAAAAAAGAACACGTTTCTAAATTTTTTGTTTCATTGTTATTTTCAAGTGCTTTAAATAACATTCAGACATGACGTTCGTCAGAGTTTGGTATGCAGAAATTGGTTACATTTTCTTGGTTACATTTTTAACGTATGTTTCAAAATGCAATCAGTTGGCCATTTTACTTGAAGTAGTACTTGATATCCTTGCCTTTATCTAATTTTTCACAATATTTTCCCGATTTTTTGTTCTATAAAATTATTTAAATGCCTTAGGTTAAGCTTGAAACTCAAACGCTCTTAATCGCGTATTTTATGATAAAATCTTTATAGGAAGGCAGGTGTAAGAGTTACCGGACACATTACAAAATGTACAAAAAATGAACTAAAATAAATCTTTAGTAGCTTACAATGTAACTACAAGAGCTTATAAATTTTGCTGTTAGGTATGCCTTGCTTGCTGGCTTACGCTCAAACGCTAATTGCTCCATGCCATATACTGGAAATCATCTGATATAATTAAAAGCAGCAGTGATAAGTTGCTTTAATTCCTACAAATTAGTAAGAGGCTTTTCATAGACATAAGTTTTCCCACAACCACATATGAAAGAATTCATTGGAATTAAATCAGGAGAGTATTCGCACAGAATCAAATCCAATTCCTTTAAATCAAGTAATATATTCTAGATCAGGGGTCTCCAAACTTTCCAGCCTTAGGCCCATACTGTTTACTCCAGTAAGTACCAAGGGCCAAAACCGTTTTAATTTTTCTGCCATTATCTATAATTTCTGGACCAGTCGCCGAGTACGCTCTCTGAGCAAGCATACGCTTGCTAACTACAAACTACTGTCAGTGAAAAATCACAATTACATAAATCTCATTAGTATTTTTTTTTTTTGCAAGTGGATACCCTTGCGGTTTCATTCGCGTTCATTTAGCTTTTCCGTTCCTGAGGGATTTTCAGGATAAATATCATATATTTGATTCAGTATCTATACATTCCAAACATCGATATACATACATATGCGATACTCTTTACCCCAACATAACTACAGCGGGATGTTCACTGGTTTATAATGTTAGTGGGATTCATTTCAGTTATTCGTTAGCTGTTATGCTTAAGTTAAATTTTCTGCGTATTATGCTTGTCATTAAGCTCTACCTAGCAAGTCAATAAAAACCGAGTTATTATCATTCTGTGTTTTTATCCAACTTATTACAGCAACAATAAGCTATTCGCTGTCGCGGGCCGGACGGATGACACTGGCGGATCGGTTTTGGCCCGCGGGCCCCAGTTTGGAGACTCCTGCTCTAGATCATTTCATTACATGGAATTATTACTATGCACACAGCCATTCCAAAATATAGAACCATTCAAAGCATAGAATCCGTTCTAATCCATATAATACATTTCATTCAATACGTAGAATACATTCCAATCCTAATCCAATCCTTTTCTATTCATTCTAATACATGCAATTCCTTCCAATATAATCCATTTCAATACATGGAATCAATTTCAATTCAGTCCAATACGTGGAATCCATTCCAGATCATTTCAATGCATTTAATTCATTCATATTTCTAATCCATGGAATACATTCTAATTAATTCCAAATGGAATTCATTTCAATCCATTACAATCCAAGGGTTCTATTCCAACTTATTGCATACGAGGAATCCCTTCCAATACATGAAATCCATTCAGATACAAAGAATCCATTCCAATACATGAAATCCATTTCAATACATTGAATAAATATTATTTCATGTATAGATTAGCATATGAAATCTAAAGGAATACTGAATATCGCTTAGACCTATATGACACTGTAGATTAGAAAAAGACGTTTTATTTCTCTTTCATCTATTTGTTGTTTTCTTTAACGTAATTTTATAAGATGTCCTGCAATATTTGGACTACCCGTATTTATGAGAGTAAAACAGGATAAAAATACATTGAAAGAATATTTGTGAGTTTACGGGGAACTGCAAGAGTTGCATTAAAAGAGTTTTACGGTCAGATGATCAGACAAAGAGGGAGGGATGGAAGTCTCAGGGGGCGAATCGACCCAGACTGTCCGTTTTGCTCCCCGATCACGTGAATGCACCCCTAAGTGGAAGGGGATCATCGAGGATTGTAGCCAACAAAACCTTTGCTTGTTTCTTCCTCGATGACCTGGAATAGATCCATGGTACAGAGTGGGATCTTGTTTCACCAAATGGAAAGCGACAAAAATTCTTTATTTAATGCTTATGTAAAAATTTTTTTTTTTTGTTTGTTTGTTTGAAATAAGTTGATTTTGTTTGTCTTCAAGTACAATGGGAACTTAATCTCCTAAATGTTGGAATGCACGTGCATAACACTAGTGCATTAGTTTTTTAAATGAATGTTAAATCTCTAAAAGTTTCATAGTGAGACATGAAATTTGGCATGCCAGTAATAGTGTATAATATTTTAATAATAAATGAGTATTGATTGTTTTTTACCAACACGAGTTTCTCTTATAATATTCCTACAAGATAGTGTGCAGGGGGATTCAAGGGTCATGAAATAAACTTTGAGGGGTGATACAGCTGACGGAAACGTACGTTTTTTTATAGAAATGTAGGGTCAGAAGTGACGCTAAAGGACGAACACATTTTCAAACGAATTTCTCGCAACAGCCAGGCACAATGCGCCAATTGACATACCGTCACGTGACGAGTTTCAAGTTATCTGACTGGCAACCACGATGCACACTTACTTATTCTTATTTTGTATTTGCAACTGTGTTTTGATTTACGAGACTCAGTTGATTCAATAGAGTATTTCGCTGCTCAATATCCAATGCTACTAATTTTTTCTTTATTCTGATGTGCATAATTATAAAGTATTGTTTGAAAGTATAAATTTCACTTTTTAATAAGAAAAACATTTTGACTCAGGGGATTTTTTAAGACTTCCAATATTTTTATAAAATTCACTGAACTGTGAATTATTTTATAACATGAATATCAAACAGTAATGAAATAGTATTATATTACTACACTATAATAAACTTTAATGAATTAAATGCTTTTGATTTCATTCCCCAATCTACTTTAAATTAAAGTTTTAAAATGATATAACTCATTTTACACGTGTCAACTTCGTATTGCCAGTTATGAAATTTTTGCAAAGCCAGATATCGTGTTGAGAGGTGGATATTTATTGATTTATTTTGTTTTCTTTAATAACTAGAATTTAATTTGTTAACTTATAGATTTAATATTAGAGGATTTTTGCATTTATTGTCTGTTATTATGCATTTTAAACTATAATTTGTTTTTAAATTTTTATAACGAAATTTTTAGCAAATATGAGATTTAATTCCTTTGTTTTTTTGTATATTGTTCTAATTAGATATATAACGTATATTCATTATGTAACATTCTTTTTACTTGTTCTTCTTTATTTTTAACCGTTTGCATTATACATATTCTCCCCTTGTTTGTTCACAGTAACATTATGCGTTAGGTTAAATACAAAATATACATCGATATTTTAATGTTTCAAATGCAAAATAAATACAGATCAGCTACAAAAACAATTTCTAGACAATTCTTTTCGCATGATAAACAATCGAACTTGAGGAATTTTTATGACAACAGGAAACCTTCTCGAGCGTAAGCCGAACATGTGTTTGGCCTCGGGTGAAAGATTTGTCTTTTCTTTTGACATGTCATTCTTTTTGAGATTATTCCCTTCTAATCCGTGACATTTGAAATAAAACCTTTTTGCAGGGTTCCTTTGAGTTTAAATGTTGTTACCATACGGAAAGAGCGGACATTCATGAATGTGTTTTGAAAACTATAAGCTTCTTACTCGAAAGAACATTTATTTTTGTAAGGACTTTTCATTGAATGTTGAAGTGAAGACTTTTTTGTATATTTTCATTCACGTTATTTTTTCTCTTATGAACGCTAAATATGACATTTTTTCCTTGATTATAGGATGCAAATATATCAAAAACAACAATCACGTTGTTAAGTTTGATATTAAACAAATAAATACATTTGATTCACCATTTTTTTTTCGAAAACTTTACATCAAAATATATTTTGAAATAAGTTTTTGCATAGTTAAAAATTTATGGAATTAAATAGATTTCATTTAATCTAAAACCTGGATTCCAGTTAAAACACTTTGAATTATTTCATAATAATTTTAGAAAAATCCTAATGATGTTAGAAAATTCACAATTTAAAAGTTTTATAAGTGTTTAATACAGTTAATTATCATCAGCAATAAGCAATAATATTTTATAATTTAAAAATATTTCACTACATTTTTAAACATTGAAACGAAATCCATAGATTCAATATGCATTATTTGAAATCAAGATTCGAATGCATAAGAAAATACAAAAAGTTCAGTATGGTTATGTATTATAATATATATCCGTATTGAATATATAACCATGTCATGGTTATATATTATAATATATATCCGTATTGAATATATAACCATGTCATGGTTATATATTACAATATATATCCGTATTGAATATATAACCCTGTCATGGTTATATATTATAAGATGGTGCCATGGATGTTTGTAGTGATTTGAAATCCAATTTAAACTGCAGGCCCCAGTCTACTAGGACTATAAGAGCGTTAGGCGCATGGCTGACAACTCTACACTGTAAAAAGTAAACCATCTCCCGTCTAGAAATTTGCCATCACATCAGGCCAGCAGTGCCTTGGCCTAACATGAGGCTGTTGGCCACTGATGATGATGATATATTATAATATATCGATAATTTCAACAAAAGCACAATTCTTTCACAGTATAGAAAAATTAAGTAAAAAAAAATAAGAATACAATGTCATGCTTATTATTATTAGAAGTTATTTTTATTTGTATAAAATAATGGCAAATTGATGAAATGCTATTTTTAGGCTTTAATATAATTTGAATGATAATTCATTTAACAAATTTAAAAAAAAATAAATCAGTTAACAAGCAACCTTAATTCATTTAAGTAATTTTTCAACATATAAAATATGCCTTGTATTACTAAAAATCTTTTTTTTTTTGGATAAAAAAATTGTAAAAATGGTGAAGTGTTATTTTGGACAGCAATGCATTCCGACGTTAATTCGTTTAATAGGATTCAATTTGGCAATTTCGTCTGGCCTTCAAATTCCAGCAGAAGCTTTATTCTTGAGAAATATTTGGCTAATTGCTCGCATTGCTGAAGCCCTCGAAGCCGAAGCACTAATGATAAATCAATTGAAGACTCAATTACGGATGTAAATTCTCGACAGAGCACAAATAACGCTACTTTGGCTGCGAATTTTATTAGTGGAGAGATTTCATTCAATTGCTTGATTAAATTATTGCTTTTCTAATCACTTATTCTTAAATGCCAATTAAAGAAGCAGTTGCAGTTCGTCAGTTTATAAAAATTGGAAAATACAACAGAAAAAAAAAAAATATTTTAATTGATTCCCTTTTCACATTAAAATTTTCTGCAATTTTCTTCTGTAGTACATCTCATACTTGTAATTGTTCTGCTTATTTAAGAACATCAAATTACTTTAATTAATTCAGACAAACAAATAATTAAACAGATGATTAAATGATAGGCTCATTTCCTTTTTTAGGTATCATTTCATTAAAATATATAAACATTACAGAGCTTTAAAAGTGTTTTTAAAAAGGTTTACATTTTAATTTGACTTATAAAAACAAAAAATAATGTCATTTATTACTTTTTATTTCGGTTATACACGGTTTTGAACTTTGGTAAATTTTCTGATGAAAAACAAATCTGGTCTTAGACACGAATCAATTTAGATTCGGCAAGAAGCGGCATTTCTACAACTGCGTGAAGACAGTACGAATTTTGTGTTTTCAAAAGGACAGCACTGAGGCCCTTTGGGTGTCGGATGTTCATGGTTATTTAAATAAGAAACTTCCGTAATGCTAGATTAGATGTGCGTTATGCGATGATTTATCCATATTTACATTATATAGGGTGGAAGATGACCTGATCTTCATCCCCATAACATTTTTTTTTAAAAATAACCACCATGGGAAAAAAAACCCTCAATGAATTTAAAGAAGCATGCAGTAAAAATCTTTTGATAATGCGTATAAGCAAAGGAAGTGAATTTGATTGCAACACACATCGAATGTTTGTAACTGAAAAAAAAAAAATTCTTTATAATTCTTTACTTTTATCTCACTGATGTGTACTATTTTTGAAAATAAAAATTTAGAAATCCATGTATAATAATTGCGTTTGCTATGGATTTTTGCTATTTTTAATGCAATTTGTTTTAATCCGCTTTTTCTTCAATTTTGCTTTTCTTTTTTCTTTCTTTTTCTTATGTTATTGCATAGTCATTTATGTTATTATGAGATTCATATTATCGCCTCAGTGTAAATGCCCTGTAGATCTTTAGATCTTCAAATCAATATTTCTGCTTTTTTTAATTTTACTTTCTAATTTTAATGTTAAATTAACATCAATTATTAACGTTGTAACAAAATCTCATTAAAACGGCATAGTTGTGTTACCGATTGATTCTTCTTTATTGAATCTCTTGACCAGTCACTTCATTTTTCATATATACTACTGTGTCCAAAAAGTAAGACCAACTTTCAATTTAAATTTCCCGGGCAAATGGTATTTCAATTTTTTCTTTTTTTTAGATTGCTGGCACTGTTTTTGACATCTGTGTGAAATTTCACTTCAAAATATTCATTAGTGCTTGAGTTAAGCTTGGCTTTGTGAGACGCTAAAACTGATTCCGGAGATTTTTGAAATGTCTCTTCAATCGACTCAAAACGATATCCCCGGGTGGTCTATTGAGTTTAGAGGATAGCCAGAAGTAGCACGATGCTAAATTAGGTGAATACGGTGGTTGTGGAACGATATGGGTTCCATTTTTGGCGAAAAAGTCACGGAGAATCAATGCAGTGTGAGCTGGCGCATTCAATGTTTTCGGTACCAATCAAGATTTGACACGTTTGAGGCCCAAAACATCTTTTAAAATGAAATTTTGAAATTCCAGCATCATCAGCAAGGTCTCTAATTGTAAATCGACGGTTTGCGAGCACCACATCTTTACTTTTTCGAGATTCGAATGAGCTTCGTCGGTTGAGGTTGGTGGTCGACAAGAGGGCTCTTCTTCTTCAACGCGTTCGCTGCCTTCTTTGAACTGTTTTTACCATTTCTAAACATTTTTTCTTCCGATTTAGGAATGCTCACTGAATGCCTTCTACAACATTGTTTCCGCAAACAAAATTTAACGCAAGTTCTTGCTCAATGAATACGGACATTTCAAAAATCGTCGTAATCAGTTTTAGCATCTCACAAAACCAAGCGTAACTGAAACACTAATGAATATTTTGACGTCAAATTTCACACAAATGTCAAGGACCGTGCCATCAACCAAACAAAAGAAAAAAAATTGAAATACCATATACAAGGAAAAAGTAAATTGAATTTAAAAGAAAATTGAAATTGAAAGCAGGTCTTACTTTTTGGACACAGTAGTATATATACACCCTGCACATATTTCGAAAATTAAATATTTAATAACTCTTATCTTAGCTAATTACAAAGTAATTTAAGTATATTATTCCAGCTGCCCCACACTATGTTATATGTATTTAACGGAAGGTCCTGGGATAAACTGATCTGGGCCAAGAAAAAAAATAAAATAAATGAATAATAAGTAAATAAAATAGAATGTTGAAATTCAATCCTTTAAAGAGGTCCCGAACCCATTCCGAAATTGAAATCGGCGGAGTGGAAACGCGGCCTCCTTAAACAAACTCCTGTCTGGAAAACAGGAAAACGAAGGAGATTCGGGAAAAGAAGGAGGAGGGGCTGTCATCGATTCATGTAAATGAAGCCCCCCGTCTCCCTTACTCTTCGAGGTTCAGCATTGTTCGGCGGAACTCACATGTTCCGAATGGTGCATTTGGGGGGAACGTGTTTTTGCAGTTACCACGTGTGAATGTTCCAATTAAATGGATGTTCTATTGTAACTGAATGCCCTATTGCTACATGTAATGGTTTCATTTGCATGAGTAGCGGCCTGATGGCCAATTGGCTAGCACTCTGGTACATCTCATAGTCATGCTCACTCATAATACATCTCATAAACTCATACTCTGTTAAAACACTTTTTTTTAATAACAAGGTATTTTTGCAGCTTTAAAGGTGTAGTAGTAGCCAACTGGCTAGCGCTCTGGACTTTGGTACCACAGGCTTCAGGTTCGAATCCTGGCGGTGGCATGGATGTTTGTGAGTGGTTCTGAAATCTCCGTTAAACTGTAAGTTCTGATCTCATTAGCCTAAAAAGAGAGCACACAATGACCGTAGAGTGGCAAATGATTTCTATATGTAATGTTCTACAGAGGGTCTTAAGACACCCGATCCCTATAAACTATAATAAAACTTTCTGCACTCAAAAATCTTAATTCACCTCTGTAAAAACTGTAAACAATTCAATTGTTTGATCAACATTGATTTCAAGTTAATGATGTTCACCGGCTAACGAACGCCAAGAAAAAGTTTTCCAGCCTAAGACTATGTGCAAATTGTTGTACGAAAATTATTTATTTATTTTATTTAAATTATTTACGATTACTGCGCTTTTTGGGCTTTTAAAACCAGCCTGTATAAGAGGCATCCCAAAACATTGGATGGACACTGCAAGAACGTGGAAAAGGAATGAAGCCTACTTAACCTTGATATTTTAAGGCTGAAAAACTCCTTTATCTTGAAAAGCAAGACACATCAATAGGTCAGTTTAACAAAAGGAGGATATCAGACAGATCATGTTAGAAAATAAAGTTATCTTTACGCACACCCACACATAGTATATATACATACATATATACGGCGATCGAGAAAAAAAAAAAATTATAGATTGATAAGAGATTTGCAAAGTTACAGTTAACGATATTTAAAGAGAATGAATAAGACGGCGACGATGTGGTAAAAGTAGGCAAAAATAAATAAATATGTTGTTGTCGTTCTAATGCAGCCGACAATACAGAGACAGTTAATCTTTATGCCATAAGCTTAAGGGCTGCACCGCTGTTACCCATTTAGTCCTACTCAGGGGGCAGGTGTAGCTTGAAGAAATGCTACGAGTTACACTATCACAGACAACACTCTATGCCGGGATTTACGGTTTAAGGTGGATTCCGCACCACTACTAGCATGCATGGCACCTTTGGGACTAAAACCCGAAACATGTGGTACCGAGCGCCAAAGCGCTAGCCACTCGGCCATCAGTCCCCTAATAAGTAAATATATTTTATTTAATAAGTTTAAAACATTATTTAAAAATATATAGATGATTCAGCGGTTCATCAGATAAACTTTCAGGGAAAAGCTTATTAAAGCATAAAAATTTTTTGTGTCGAAATGTAGAATTGAATTGACGCGTTGAGGAACGAACAAACATATTAATATTTATTTTTTTATCAAATTAAGTAATGTGGTATTTTTATAATTAGCTAATGTTTCGTCGTGATTACTAAAATGGATTTGAGTAACAAATAATTCGATTTCGTTCCAATATACCATGAACTAATTGAGACAGTTAATGACTTAAGAAGTATTGTTGAAAAGACAACAATTTACTCAGCGATGGGATAATTGCATTGGTGCAATTATCATGGCAACACTGATTTAGATCATTTTGAGTCATCATTTCCTACTGCCGTCGTCCTCTGTACAAAAACCATAGTCGTAAGAACTTAATTTCGAAATGGATCTATTTCCATGATGAAAAAAAAAAAACCCACCGACATCATCCATCGAGCTGCAAAGGGTTTGTTACAGGTGATCACCGACTCCATTCATCTAAAGGCACACGCAGTGTTTGCTTCCTGGAACGACCGGCCTCCTCTCATTGGCCCAAAGCCTTGTAGGCCACCCCTGTGATTAATACCTGTGTTTCATATTTAAAAGCTTCTATTAAAAACAACAACCGAGAGGGTCATTTATATTCGTCCCCCTCCACACCTTCCGCGCGTCTGGTATAATCGTGTCACGAAAGGCCCTCCAGATCGCGTGGTGGAAGAGGTCCTCTTTTTGTTCACGTGACACTCCCAGGAGTTGGGCCGCATTATCTTGCAGTCCCCGGACACAGGGGGTTCCCCTGACACGCGACCCCCTTCACGAGGCACGGAATGGCACCCACTGTGCACAAACAAGAAAATGATTGAATGAAAACGGGAGGCCTCTTTTTTTAAAAATAAGTCAGTCGATTGAGCTGTTCGGGCTATTGAATGGGATGACAAATGGATCGCGGTTATGATTTTGGTGTTTGTGCAAGTCACTGTTTGTGTGTCATGATGATGGCTGAATGTTTATTCAAGCAGATCTGCGGTTTATTTCTCTAAGCAGATGTCATTTCTGATAAGAGATAATTTGTATTTTAGTTATTAAGTGGCTGCAATTATAATGAGAGGCAATCTGTATTTTTTTAGTCATTAAACTAATTATGCAAGAAACAGCCTGTATTTCAGTGATTAAACGGCTTCCTTTCTAATGAGAAACAGTCTGTACTATAGTCACTAAACGGATGTATGCAGGAAACAATTTTTTTTTGTATTTAGTCAGTAAACGGCTGATAATAAATTTTGCTAAATAAATTTTTATATTGCTAGTTTTAATGATTTAAAATTAAAATTATTATTTTGTATCATAAAAACCACTCCAAAATACCTTTTTCTCCCCTTTTGAGCCGCTTTGTTTGAATCTGTGCGACTTGGCCCCTTGAAAATTTCCCATATAAACAATTGTCGAACCATACTTGTATTACGGGTGAACATGTTCAATAGATAGATAGACACATTTAATTCACGATCTACGGATAGTGCCACATTCGACTCAATCTCTACAGATAGGGCCACATTTAATTCACGATCTACAGATAGTGCCACATTCGATTCATTCATCATACACTGAGGTGCGTATTGAATTTAAAAAATAATAATAAATTCGCAACCTGTGGTAAAAGACAATGAGTCAATGCAACAGACAATGAGTCGAAACTCAATGAAGACATTTGTAGAAACTACAATGAGCAGGCTTCGAAGTGATAGGGCAAAAGTAGATTTGTTTGGTTTGTCGCTCTACGGTCATCTTGTGCACACGAGGGTTAAATAGACCGAGACCTACAGTTTAAAGTGGATTCCGAACCACTCACAAACATCCATGCCACCGCCATCCATACTATCCTAATACGTCCTCGCCATCGTTGCCCCTTGCCAAACAACCATGCCACATCCATGACATTGAATTTCTGAGATACCAAACACCAGAGGTTAGCCTCTTGGCCACCAGGCCGCCAGGCCAAAGTAAAAGAAAGTATTGCAGAAAATGTTATAGAATGTTCGCCCCTAATATCACAGAAAATTATTGACGGGATTTATGCAGCCAAGCTGGTGTTTAGTACGGAGCATAACAAAAGCATTGCAGAGAAAAGGAAATTTCATACATTCATTATGGAAGTTGTGCAGGAATTGAAAATTAAAAGGTTACACTACTGGGATAGAAGCGAAAAATGTGTCTTATTTTGTGTCACGTAAATGAATGGCATTCATTTAAGTGAACAAGAGAACCACTCACACGTGGAACGTTTACTCTGATTCCATTGGTAGAGCATGAATTGAATAATAAGTATCTACAATTACTAGTACAGTAAGCATTCTTTAATCCGGCATTCGATGTCTCGGTATTTTCTATAATCCAGTACAGATCGAGCCCTCCGCTCGGATTTTTTCGTGTGGATTCGGTTATTTGTGAATCTGACCACCAGGTCGCGACACTGTGCTACTCGCCTTTTTCACTCAAAGTTGATAGTAACTAACAATTTTCATTTCAGTACAGAGTACATTTGTGTATAATTGGTGACGATTTTTTTTTGAAAACGTGATCAGAATCAAGCAAGGAACTGGATATCTGATACTTTTTAAACAAGAACACTTTTTTTGTTGTTTAATAAAGTAACGTGTTGTAACTATCATTGTACATTCGTACTTTGTAATTTTTCATTTGAGTTGTTCATTTTTTTAATACAAGGGCATTTAATTAAATCAATGTATGAATTTTTTTGATTTTGTATTTGCTAGAAGGACGAAATAATTATATCGTTTATAAAGGTTCAGAATGTGGCACATTGATTACGTACTACACGTTTTAATCGTTTGAATGTTTATCTAAGTTCTTTAAATTGGACATTCTAGTTAAAACTATATGCTCGATATTCGGTAAAATCGGTAATCCGGCATGACCGGGATCACGAAATAAAATTCAATGGTGCCGGATTAAAATAGCCTTCCATTTATTCAAAAGTTAATTATAAATTTATGGGTCCATTGACTTTTGGGACATTATATTAAATCCACATTACACTGAAAATTAAACGTATGGCTAGTACCAAGCGCGCACCCAGGGGAATGACTGGCGGGTTTGAACGTCCCCCCCCATCCCGTAAATGAAATGTGTGCGCATGTTAAAATTTATGGCCTAATCTCATCTAGGCCTGGTTTTTTAGGCCTAGTACTTCGATAAAGAATATTTCCTTTATCAGTATCAATTCCATTATTGCGTTTGAAATGGTGAATTGAGCTTGTGGTACAAAGACCAGAGCGATCCATCAGGTCGCTATTAAATATTCAGCGAAATATTGAAGTTGACGTAAACGATTAATCTATGAACTAGTAAAACAGAAAAAGAAGAATTTTTACATTTATAATTTGCACATATATATAATAATATATATATATATATATACAGAGCTATATACTTTTGCATATATATATACTTTATATATATATATACTTTTGCAGAGCGGTACTATATGGCGGTATATATATGTGATTAAAATGTTTTCCGATGCCCTAGGACATCCTTTATATACACTCCACTGCAAAGGGCTGCCACCTGCTTTTTGTGATTGGTTATTTCTCGTTGACGTTGAAAGTAGGTGGTGGTCACATTAATGTGACTCGACTGTGTATATAAATATATATTTTAAAGAAATTATGTTTTAATGTCTTGCAGCTCTTGCCACTTTTTAACGTACTTCAAACCTAAAAGTGTGCAGTTCAAAAATATTAATGAAATAATTAATTATATGAAATTTTCAACTTCAGACACATTTTGAATTGCTTATAGTTTAGTACGGCCCACTAAGGTTTTATAAACGGCTCAATTTTATTTCACTGGTCTAAAACAAATTCCTCAGCACACGCTTGTTAAATACAGTGTCTTGAATGGAAACACCGTGCATCCTTAAATATGTAGTAAGCTCAAATTTTTTTTCGTTCTTTTATTACCTCAGATATGAGAAGAGCAGATGCTTGAAAAAGAAGCCTTTCAGCGGGGTCCATTTGGCGAGAGTAGTTTATCGACACCGCTGCGATCGAGCCTTCCGCAAAATCCATTTAGTAACAGAACCGCTCGCCCAAGGTAATACAAACGGTAACCGTGCTCTCTCTAGAAATCACCGGGGAGTTCCAAAGGAGGCAGGCAGGGTTCTTTTTTCTTTTTTACGACTGGTGTTCCACTCCCTTCTTTTTTTCCACCCTTTTCATTCTGTGGACCATTGGAAAAGCCGGCCACGTCCACCCTTACACAACAGAAAAAAAGGGAAAAAAAGGAGAGGAAAAATATTTTCAGCTCTTTGATTACCGAATCCGGGACAAACTATTAAATTAAAAACTCTTTGAATAGGTAGAGAGGATGGAGTTAAATAAATAAATAAATAAGGGAGGAGTGGATGCAGCAATCATTCGATTGGGTACGACGACGACTCGATTCTTAAATTTTCCATCCACCTTCGAGACTGTGCCTCCCACGTGAGGGGCCCACTAATGGAGCCCCTACCCCCTACCCCCTTACTGCCCCTCTAGAGGGTTGTGGAATTGGAGAAAGGATGGGAGAAGGGAGGGGGGAAGCCTTAAAAAATGGAGCCGAAATCCGAGATGAAATGCGGATGGGGTTGTTATGGCAACCGTCCGATCAGTTGCGTAGTTATCACTGGAAGTGGCTTTGGAAACAAGCGGCGTGGATTTATGTGTGAAGAAGGTTTCGGTCGGAGAGCGGTTTTTGTGAAATTTTGGAATGAGGAAAACTGTAACAATACATAAAATAATAATACATTTTCTACCTAAGGATTATATTCTAAATTTATGGATTTTATGCTAAATGTATGGTTCATAAATGATATGTTAAATTTACGGATGAATTATACACTAAATTTAGGGAATACGGAAAATTTATAGATTATACGGTTTTATGAATGATTATATGCTTTTATGGGTGATTCATGAATTATATGCTAAATATATGGAATACGGTAAATTTATAGATTATACGCTTTTTATGGATGATTCATGGATTATACGCTAAATTTATGTATTTATGGATTATACTCTAAATTTATGAATTATTAATGGAATATAGGTAAATTAATGGATTATCATTTAGAATATAATCCATAGTTCATGGGTTATACGCTAAATTTTATGGGGTTTTATGGATTCTCGCTGAATATATAGACTATCTATGGATTATACGCTAAATTTATGGGGGTTTTTTATGGATTCTCGCTGAATATATATAGATTATCTATGAATTATACGCTGAAAACACACTTTAACATTACGGATTTCGGATAATATTGAATTGTAAGTTCTGTTGTCTACACCGGGGATGGACACGACAATTATTCATTCAATATAGAGGAGGCATAATGTTAGCGTTGTGTAGTAGCCCTTATTTTTGGTGACTTACAAAGAACACTGAATTTTACCTGTCTTCTACTCTTATTCAGGTAAAAGTTCCCAGTATTTATAAACAATAGAAGTTTTCACAATCATAAGTTATTCAAAGAAATGCCCCATAATCATTAATTTTAGTTATGGTTCATGGTAGATATTATTTATTCCTACCAGGAACCATTCGTTTTTCATGGTAGGAATAAATAATACCTACTTGTTCATAAATAATAGCTACTATTTTTGTTCTTGATATGGCATTATAATTCCTACCTACCATTCGTTTCTAAGAAATTAGATTTATTTCCAAGATTTCTTTTAACAATACGTTTTCAATTATCCAAATAAACATTAGCAAGGATTTAAGATTAACAAAGATATGTAAAATATACGTCCAAAAATATATTATTCAATAAAATAAGTAAAAATAAAGAAATGCAAAAAGAAAAATTTAAATAAATAATGTTTAGATTACTAAGATAAATACCAGATTAATATCAGTTTTATTTTAAAGGTATATTTCGATTTTCGAGATGTATTTTATTCATAGCAAGCTCACATGACCGATCGGAGCACAGCTTCATCGAAATGATACATTTTTTCGGTAAATTTAATTTAAAAATTAAAACTGTAAAAAAATTAAGAGAGGACTTGCTTATCCATTAATTTGATGGATTATATATGACTTGTTTATGCAGTAGATCGAATATCTAGACAGAATAGGCACATTAATAAATGTACTATAAAAAATAAAACATATATTTAAACTGGAAAACAATTATTTTTAATTTAAATAAATAGGCATTTCGTACATAAATTACACTAGTTTGAAGATAAGTTTCTACGATAAGTTTTTTTTTATCACAAATATTATATTTATTTTATTAAAAAGAGAGAGATAGATACTTGTAAACAAGAACAATTCAAACGATCAAAATAAGATAAATAAAAAGAGAAGATGAAAACAAAATTATAGATTTATCATTTTAATTTTAATTTTTTTTTCTTTTTAAATATATTTCTTAATCTTTAGAAATATAAACTGAAATATTTATGACTTATGCATTTAAGAAAATAAAATTAAAAAATGAAATATATTTTAAATAGAACAAGAATACGCAAAGACTACCATGTCATTTTCCAATAATAATTCATTTAAAGATGATTTTTGATTTAGTTTTTATTTTTATTTACAAAAAAAAAAAAAAACTTGTAACATTTTTTGTCTAATATTTGACTACTCAGTAAATATACATTCGGATTATGACTAAATGTTAGAGTGGAAAACTGTTATTGATTTAACATTTTTTGGAAGCGCACAAATCTCTTGATTTATACAGAGAGAAAGGGAAGAATACTGTAATTTCTCTGGAATGTTTTTTTTTAAATGTTACGCTACTTAAATAGTACTTGAAATATATGTAAAATAATACAATTTTCAAACGATCCGAAGGATCACGTGTTCTTTAAATTCAAAGCTTTGCTGCTTTTGTTGCAGGTGTACGATCGCTAAAAGGCGGTTTTATTGCAACAGGAATTGAAAATTATATTTGCGTTAAAACTGCATCACCAATAACTAAATTTACAATTGCAAAAGATATACACAAAAACATTTAAGCTTCACTGTTAAATTTCATTGTTTATTTGGGTAGGACATTTGGAAATGGATGCTCAAAATAAGGAGTATTAATGGATTTGGTTTGGTTTGTGCACACTTTAGGCTTATTACACCGGCCCTACAGTTTAGCGTGGATTTTGAACCACTAGCAAACATCCATATAACGGCCAGGATTCGAACCTGAAGCACGAACGACCAGATATCTAACCAGTTGGTCATTAGGCCACTGTTTTAATGAAAGTTTACTACGCTTTCTTTCAAAATAAATAAACGAAAGGGCCAGAAGCAACATGAGGATTAATGCTTCGGACATCGAGAAGATATGTTGAAATTCAACTGAAAGTTGTATAATTCGTTGGGATAACAGTTAATAAATCTGTAATCATGAAAAGAATTTTCTCGGTTTAAAAAAAAAAAAAGGAACTTGCCACCCTGCCTACTACAAATTATGGACAGCAATGTTGATTCTTTGAAATAGGGCTTCATACGAAGATGGCCAACAAGCTTAAAGGTTTACACACAAATTAATATATATATATCGACACATTAGTCGAATTGTTATTCTATATATACTTTTTCCAATGCTCTTTTAACAATCTTTATTATCATCATTAGTGTAGCAATTAAAGCTGTGCAGATAAGACCATAATGGGAAATTTTTTCTTTTAAAATCACTTTTACGGTATCCCACCATCCATCTTTCCCCCGACAGTAGGGAAAACTACAGGACAGAAAGGGGAACAAAAAAAACATTGTGATTGGAAACTTAATCGCAGTGTCCACAAGCAGCAAAAACCTTGGAAGAGAAAGAAGGAAAGGAAAAAAAGAAAGTTTTCACACACGAAACAGCGCCATGATTTATGGGCTCAATGTCAACAAGAGCGCCTTAATGGCCGAGAGGGCCGACTATTAAGGCTGAGCGGGCTGACCAGCGGTCATTATCCCACGAGAATAAGTGGCGGTATTTAGGAGCGTGTAATGAGAATATCGAACGCTCGCCCCTTGTATCTGTAATGAAGGACAAATGGAACGTTTTCTGTCCAAACGATTTATGGACTCCATCGCAGAGTCATCCAGTCACCTGACTTTCTCTCTTTTTCGATATTTTTTTCTTCGGGAAGCAAATTCACTCGCTGCACATCACTGCTTCTAGCAACCAGTATATAAAACAATATATATATATATACCACTAAAGAAATTGTAAAAGCAAAAATTAGAAGCGATAGCAATCTCACTACTGAATATCGGAATCGTGGCAGAACCCAAATTCCAAAATCATGGAAAAATGCTAACATGTCAAATGCGAGGAAGTTATCCTAAAGTTCTTCCAGAAGGCATTATCCTCATCACTCGTCGGAGGAAGGAGGGGATACATAAGTACGAAGATACATAGGTGGTACATCAGGCCCACAGATGTTTAACAACAACTAAAAAAATGTAATGTGTGCAACTTTTTTGCTGGAAGAGTGAAGTTCTAATTCTCGTGGAGTGCGTTGGAAGGACTACTTTCAGAAATGAGGCGATTCGATGGTGATTAGGACAACATATGCACACGTCTCTCACGGATAATCAGGCAGATAAGTGCAATCTAAAATGAGCATGATAAATGGAGAGCAATGGATCTTTGGATCTGGAATTTTTAATCACGGAAAAAAATTGTCAAAAATAAAGGGAGAATTCTAGATGAATATTTACGTAAAATAAAAGCTAAATTAACTTACTTATTTTAAATTAATTAATTAATTTATTAATTATTATGAATTCAAAAATACCTAAAAAAAATATTAATACTTTAAGGAAGTTTACGATTTTATGTTGACCCGCATTCATAACAACTTCCATCACAGAGAATTGCTGCAGACCTACACTAAAGTGGGACTCTAGTGGGTATATAGCATTACAGGCTTCCTGAGCTTGCACACTAAATACAGTAAACCTTTGACAAACGAAAGAGTTTCGTTCTTAATGTATCCTGCACAAAGCAAAAATGGGAAAAAAAAAAAGTCATGGAAGCTGTGGAAAATTATTTAAGTTTAATTCAAATTAAGGGGAAGTATACAAAATTTAAACAAATCTAACTGGTGTTATAATTCAAAGATTAAAAATGAAGTAAATGTCAATGCAAAAAAAAAGACTTTTATGACTGCTTAATAAGTGAGAGTCTGATACAGTAGTTTATTTAAAAAAGAACTGGTGATTTCTGCGTCTGAAGTTGACGTCAATCTTTCAAAAGTTTGGCTAATAAAGTGTTGTCCAGATTTTATCATTAAATGTCCAATGTCCAACAAGTAGTGCCCTAAAGCGCAGAGTCCATCATAAAGTTCCCAATGCCTCTCATAAAGTGTCCTCTGCTTTCGTAAGTCTCCACCGCAAAATCAAACAGATTCCTACTGATTTTTTAACAATTAATTTTAATTTCCTACTTAAATGTGCTTCTTTTATTTCTTCACTATTGTTCCTTTCACTATTGGAGGGCCATCCAATTCTTTATTGGATGACCGTCCATTCCTTCTCGATTCCTTCACTGACTTTTCTTTATCTAAAAATCTCTCACCGCCATTGTTATTTTCCAATCTGTAGAATTTTTTTCATTTCATTTTCAAGCGATAAAAATCCTTTTTAAAATTGTTGACAACTTGACAGATTTTCTGCAGCGTAGGATGAAATTCAAGCTTCAAATTCTGAAATCCAATTTAGACAAGTTAAACGGAATAAAAAAAGAAACTTTAAAAAATTAAAAATAGTACAGAACATTTTAAAAGTACAGGCAAAAATCGGGTTCTACAAATCCACGCTCCACAAAGGTTTACTTTTTAATAAGAAATCTGCTGCAATTCAGATATACTTCAACACAGGGACCAGGTGTTTAATGAAAAAAAAAACCATTTATCATTAATCAAAATGAAAACCTCATTTTTATCACTGGATTAAATTAATAAGCAAGCAGAAGAACTCATCTTTCATCATCGAGATGATAACTGGCACATTCGTAGCAAGAGGTGATGGTACGGAGGATGGAAAGTGGCAATCGAACAAATCGATAGTATTTTAAATTCGTTTGGAAGAGAACAAATTCCCCATTAAACCCAACTGCAAGAGTAACGATCGCTTCTTCTTTTTATGGTTTTGTTAGGAAGACATTAACGCGGAGGCAGAAAAGGCGGAATTTGAAAGAGTTACAGCAGTGAAGTGCTTTCACGAGGTCAGAGCAGATGCAGTGCCAGAATCGTTCCACCAGAAAAGGCTGTAATGACGCCATTGGAGCAAATTGCTCGGATAAGACAAACAATGCATCGGGATGTTCGTGTAAGGATTATATGGCAGTCATTTGTCCTCCGCGCATTCTGAGCGGATGGCGAGAAAATCTTTTTAAATAGCGCTTTTTAATCTATAATTTTCTACTGACGACACGAATTGCAGACACTGATTTGAGGGGGACATTCAATTGTGATAGAGTCTTTACAAGTCTCGTAACGACAGTCAAGGCTGCTTCATTGGAGATTTCCAGACATTTTTCTATGCGACATTCACATCGAAAAATAGTTACCCCAGAAAGTTATAGTTACATAATAAAGAAAAAGGTAGTTTAGAAAATTACATAATGCATAGGAAAGATAGCTACTCAGTCCTACTAAAAATCAATGCATTCTCATAACTAGTTGGTAGGCTCATTCTGGCCAATATAAATGGCTCGCTAAGTCACCAACGTAAAAACACATACATTTCTAAGCAGTAACTCATTGTCCAAATGGAGTCGTGAGATTGCGGTTTCAATTTCACCCCGAAAGTTGTTTTATTTATTTGCAATCCCTTCATATTCAAATTGTTAACAATGTATCAAATTATATAAAATAAAATGTTTTTTTTTACAAATTTTCTGTTTTTATTTATCTACAGATTGAAAAAGCACGCATTTTCTTTCAAAACTGTTTACAACTTGTATCAAATATTTTCTAATGCACGTATTTTTGATGAATTAGTCGTTACGAGTGTCCATAGCAATAGAGGTATATTTGCATAAATTTGATTTGGGCGTGTGTTTGCTTTTAAAACAGCCCTTCGCAAAAAAAAAAAAAGAGTTATTTTAGTGATGAAAAAAAAGAAAACGTAATTAATTTAAATGTCAAATGAGCGATAAAAATTTATCTCTTACATTTGCTGAAACAGGATCATTATTAAATTACAGATAAGTTCGAAAACTTAACTGTAATTTGAATTATTGGTATTGGTATTTACTTTTTTAAATAAAAAGTACTTTTTCTTTGTAGATACTTATTATTTTTTACGTTATTTTGAGTACTATTCTGAATTAATGAAGAGATTCAAAACATTTTCTAACTCTTAGTCATGTAAACTTCACAAAAGCAAACCTACTGCTCATACCAGTATTCCCAGTTCATGTCAGACCTCCACACACGTACTGGTTCTAATGAAAAACGACCGCATAACTCACATTGCTTCGAAGAAATATTCTTATCCTAAGATTGATTAACTTCCATTTTTTCTTGTTTCTAATGCTTCCTTCTTTATTGCCTACGCAAGGAAGACACATTTGTAAACATACTAACATAGCGTAGAGTCTAATCAAATGAACAAAAAGTAAAAAATGGAAAAACACATTTATTTTTAAGAGAGATTATTTTTAAGACGTTCCTACATAGCGTTTACTTCAGCTTGTCATGTTTTATTAAAGCGTGTGCTGTTTAAAGGTACATTGTATTTTCTACACGTCGCTTTAAGGTACATTATTTTTGTTACATGTATTTGGTTACCACAAAAGACTGCAATTTATTCTTCTGTTTGATTTATCTTCCGCAATAATTTGATTATTTGAATCCTTTTTTGTTTCATAAAGCAGCTAAATTCTGGAAAAAAAAATTTGGGCATCCAATACAATGTCAAGAACGACACTGCCGGGTGTGAATCATCAACATCAACATCTCTAATTTTCATTAATGATATAGACAATCGCCTTCGAAAATACAGAAGATAAATTTTTGTATCAGAAATAATTTTTTGTATTTTCAATGCATTAATTTTGGAAATTCTAATAAAGTTAATAAAAGTTGACCACCACAACTTCGTGCCTTTTATTTGTACCCATTAACATGGCATCAATATTGTTCAATAGGTCTACACTACGTGGTATTTCATGTAGAGCGTAGAACGTAAATTCTTAATTACCATCTGTGAGAATAAATGAAAAGTAAAGAAAAAAATCTACGAAGTTAAACATAATAATGATTATACTACTACACCCCACCACACCACATCATTGTCCCTAGATCTGAGTTGCCCCTTTGCAGTTCGGTAATAATGTGGGTGAGAAGAAGTGTGATTGGGTTCTATGACGCTCTACGGTCCTATGAGACTGGGACCTACGGCTTAAAGTGAATTCCGAACCACTACAAACATCTATAGCACCACCGGAATTCGAACCAGAAACCTGTGGTACTGAACGCCGCAGTGCCACCATCAGGCCTCTATAATAATGTTTATAAAAATCAAACAATGAATTCTTATAAAAATTATCATACGAGATAAAATATATTTTTTTCATGAAATCAGGTAAGTTTCCTCTATGCCACGCATTAAAAGAAATTTGAAAAATTTATTACAGTAACTAGAAAAAAATTATATTACGTTGTATTTTGCCAGCATCAGTCTTAAATGAGTTAAGCAAAACATCAGCTTTAAAATCCCTTTTTTAATCCCTTTAAATTCCCTTTTTTTAGCAATCTTTGTGTGTGCTTAATGAATTTCTGGACATATTCTTTGCTTATCTTTGTCCTGCTGATACAAAAATCCCACTGAACTTGGCAAACTTACATGGAATGGAAGCCGCCCAGAGAGGCCACAAGTTTCAAAATAAACACCGCCCAGAATTCTATTTCTGCCGCATCAACTCCTGGATGTTTGCTTCTCCTTATTACGGATGCCTCACCCGAAAGTAATTGTCGCAGGGGCAGAAAGGGCCGCGGAATATCTGGTGCCGCTAATTGCCTCTCATTAGGGAGTTTCTTGCGAAAACCGATTCCTGTGTCAACAATCCGGGACCCTGGATGGCATAATGAGGATTTCGGCCCCAACTGTTCGGGCCCTGCGCAAATAAAAGTTGGAAGGGGAGAATGTCTTCGAGAAAGCAACTTCGGCCGGTTCATGCATTCATTTATTGCAAGGAATTTGCAGAGGTCGTCCCTGTTTTCGCACTTTGGGTCAGCTAGTTGGAAAATGAGCGTCAGTGAAATGCTGGTCATCATCACATTGACACCCATTCAAATAGAGCGGCCGATTTCATAGGAACCTTCTCTGATGGTACCACTATTTTGGCAATGTATAATATGTCCTATATATAATTAAGCCGTATATTAAAAACTATATACAAAGAAAGACATGGTATATGAAAATAATGCTGCCATGGTAATAAGGTTGAAATGTCAAAATGCTGAAATATATTACGAAACAAAATCCATTATTACAGCTTATAAAGTATAAAAATGGGTATTAAGTAAAAAAGATTAAGTATAAAAATGTTCTAATTATCAAAACAAAATACGATTCAAAAATGACTTCCTGTTATTTTAATTAATTTAATTCACTACATTGATATATCTAATGAAAAAACTACAGAAATGACATTCCAAAACATTGAGTACGTTACAAATTATATTGCAAGCTTTTGAATTTCAAATTTGTCAGTTTCTGACGCCCTTTGACTTTAATTAATGTGGGGATTTTTTAAAGGTGTCATCTTAACAAAACTTTCTGATCCAAATAACAGTATAAGAACGTGGATTTAAAAGGTACTACTTGTAGTATGAATTCTATATTTTACTATTTAAATGTAATAAATTATCTTGAAATATATGTCTAAATAATTACTTTGAGTTAAAATGACAATTGAACTGCCATATATTTCCTTTTATAAAGCTTTTTCAGCCATCGGCCTTTTTATAACACCTTTTCAGCTATCAGCCTTTTTATAAAACCTAATAACGCCTTTTCTTTTTTATAAAGCCTTTTCAGCCATCAGCCTTTTTTATAAAGCCTAATAACGGCTTTTTCCTTTTATAAAACTATACTACTGGATTCATTTCATATACGGATGAACTAATCAAATTGAAACCAAATCTGCCATAAGTGGAGGGTAAATTCATTCCTCTTTAAGAGGCATTGCAGTAAATGATTAGAAGTAGTTGAAAGGTGATCTAGCAGAAGTCATTTTTTAAACAATATTTTTAATAGTATTTCATAAATAATGGCAGAGAATTAGTCTTGTTTTCACCTCGAGATATCCACAAACACATGAATTTGTTGGATTGGCTAGTTTCGTTTTACTGGCCCATACAAACTTAGGTGGGCTAATAAAAGGAAAATACGACTCTACAAAAGTGAAAAAGAACATGCTTCAATTTCTTCTAGGATGTTCGATTCAAAATAATCCTTCAGAAACTTATTCCTTTTTTAATCATTTAACATGGTACTAATAAGAGAAGCAAAGCCAGCGAAGAAGAACTCAGATCCTTGCAAAACTGTTACAGTAGGGTTCCATTTATCCGAGCCCCATTTAAACGAACTTCCGCTTTAACAAAGTTACTGAACGAAAAGAAAACCTTCATGGTCTTTTTTAAAATTCTGACCAGAAGATTTTTATAACTTATATTTTGCCTTCCACTACAGAGTTAAGCAGTGCACTGGGAATTTGCATTTGGTTGGAAAGGGAAATTGGAACAAGGGAGCTATCTCTTATCTTTTCCACCCTTGACGAGGGATGGGTGTATATTCTTCCAAACAAATAGGGGTTGGTTACATCTAGCTAATTGCAGACTGTGTCAGGCAATCAGTGTTTAGGTTTTATATTACAAAGTAAAAAGACAGCGGATGATACAGAAATTAGGACATAAAGTTATAACATCAGATCAGCTAATTTCTTTCCTTCAGTTAAGGAAAGAAGTTAGTGTTGAGGAATCGTTATTTAGCATGGTAAAAAGGCTTTCTGCTTATTAAAACTTTGTGAAGGATATGTTACAGAGTGGATGAACACAGATGAACAGCAAGAAATTGTAGATGAAATAATTTCAGACATGTTGGAAAATTGTAAACAACAAAACATCCATGAGGAAAACAATGTCCGTCAATAGAAAATGACCCCTTTTGAAGACCTAAATTAAATTATTGAATACATCGAATAGTAAGAAGAGACAAAGATTTCCTTACAATTGAAATTCTGAGGGCGTGTATACAATGGACTGACTATAATGGCATTTATACATTGCAGCAAGAAATTGACTATCATCTCATACTCAAAAATATATCAAGGACTTCTTCAAAAGAAAAATTTTCATTGTACATTTTTATGAAAGCATTAAAAGTGTGCATCTTAGAGACTATAAATACATAGATTACCATTAAAATTTAGTAACGATTTTGTTAAATCCGGTTAACCCGATTATTTTGCTTATGCGAAGTGAATTTGGTCCATATTAACTCTGATAATTGGGGATTTTGCTGCATATCTGAAAATTGCTTTCTCTTTATTCATAGTAGTAAATTATATTTCATTTTTGTAGTGGTAGATAATTTCAGCATTTGGCCCAATACGTCCTATTGCACACATACCACTAAAACTCGTGAATGTATTGGAAAGTATACTATCTGAATCTTTCATCATTAATATTCACAAATAATCATTCGGTCTTCTAACCACAACCGATGAAATGCCTTGTCGTCACAACATAAATCCTGGAAGAAAATCCCTCAGAATAAATACAGTTCCAATCTGAACTCCTCCAAACATTTAAGAAGGGGCTTAAAAAGCAACGATAACGTCAATCTTTCCTTTTGGCTGACAAATTCCTTTCGGCCTTTGAAGGAAGCCGCTCTACATTCCCGCCGCTGCCTTTTTGCCAGTTAAATGACAAGACGTTCGAAGGGAGGAATCGTTTGCTCAACCCTCACTTCTGACACGCGATCACATCTTGTTAGGAGAACGTCGCCTGACAACTTGTGATGACAACTTATTTCCTTGGAGAGATCCGCTCACTTTTACTGGATCGAAGTATTCTTTTTACAGCTTTTGGTATTAAATGCATTCGCTTAAAGCTGGTAGCTTGATAAATATCATATGTTTTGTTTTTATTCATTTTATTTTGTGGTTTTTTTTCAGGCCATGGATTTAATGTCTTCTACTTTTTTGTTGCAATTCATGTATTTTTTTGCTACTAATACATGATACCATATAAAGATTGCTGCACATTCTTTGTTGCACCATTTCTTCAGTAATGGCACTTAATTAATTTTTAAACTTAAAATAACAACACGTCTAAAAGCACGTTGACAAGACGTCTCTCTTAAGTGGCCTTGCATTAAATTAATACCAAAGTATGCAGGTGAATGACATTCATTAGCACGACAGCACATGATGAGCCAAGGCCATCCTTTTCTTGCCAAACTCTCCAAATTTATTTTTGTTTTGTTTTAAGCGTAAACCATCCAGTTCACTTTCATCTACCCAGCAAAATCTGGTTCTTTCCTTTTTTTATTGTGAATGATTTAGCCGAAAAGATTTGTCTCAATTTGCAATTGTCATTCTTACCAAAAACATGCAGAACTCAATTGAGATGGTTCATCTAAATAACAGCATAAATAACATTAGGCTTTTTAAACACTCCATATATCTCGGTGATCCTTCATTTGCCTCAGCTACCCTTTTCTTGAAATTCTCCAAAAGTGCTCCTCAAAACACTGTTGAAAGTGTCCAAAGTTTCTTCATGATCAAATCCACAGTATAAGGCAAAAAGAATGCACGAAAGGGTTTTTGTAGAGTAATAGTTTTATTCTTTTTTGTCAGGACGTTAGATTTCTTAGTGCATAAAAGGTTTTATTAGAGAAACTATACACTTATACATTTTAGGTGGAATTTTATTATATACTGTATTACTACTTTACTTGAAGATGCAACACGCTGGCGACAACCTATTATGATTTGAAAAACACGCCAAGCTATTTGACAATTGACTCTATGTTCATAGTGACTATGTGAAAAAGTAGCATTGATTCTGCTTGATTCCTGGTAATGAAACTATAAACTACTTTGTTAATCGCACTTTTCTTTATTTAAGGCAACATAGTATGTTGAGAAAAATAACCCTCACAAATAGAGTATTTTAATGACCTATAAGTTATAAAGATTTTTTTAAATAGGTAATAAAGATAATTGAAAATATATCCACTTCACAGGTTCGATTAGTACTACAATTGAAATAATAGATGCCGAAAGTACCCGTGCAAACCAATCCAATGTACTGCAAATCAGGCATTTAGAGACCACTGCTGCTTTATATTTTAGCCCGAATCATCAAAGAAAAATTTTACTTTAAAAAATTATAATGCCTTTTATTATTTAACAGATTCCTAAATTAGGATGGATTCCTAATTCTGAAAATATTTAATTTGAAGTTTTCTAATTTATCTTAAACTAAAAAAATGTTTTTCTTTCTATCGATAATAGGTAAACTTAACACAAATGTATTTCACGATATTTTTTAAGTTATTTCTATGGTTACTGTAAAACAACAATCTTAACTGTTTTGGCTATCAAGTAGCCATCGGCAAATATTTGTTTCAAGAATTCATTACGGAACTACCAAAAGCAACTTCCATTTCAAAATTGAGCTGAACAAAACAGTTATGGATGTTGCTAGATAATACATTAAAATGCCGAAGTTCATATGGATCTATACATAATAATGAAAATCTTCAATCAGAAATAAGAAAAACTCGAACGATAAAAATTAGGTTCAGTTTTGGGCTAGTAAAATACATATTAAGCCACGCAATATCATGAATATCACAAAACCTATTTCGGCCACAACTGATTTGTTTTTATTGTATTATATTGTTTCCATTATATTTTGTATCTATATTCTGTCAATTTATTTGTTTAATCTCTATATATCTATATATATACATGAAACCAGAAAATAGCTTGTGATTGCTACATAAATAGCATTGAATTTCGATTACTTGAATGAAATAAAATATTCATTGTAATTTCAAAGTAAGAAGAATAAATAAATTGGTTTAAAAGCGAATCAAAATAAACTACTCCTATACCCTTTCCCTCTCCCTCCTATTCCCTTTCTTTTACTAGACGTTTGTCTGCTTATTTCCTATGAAAAGGTTTGAAAAAAAAAAATAATAAGGATCACTTAGGTTCCCGACAGTTTCGTCTCGTATGGAATGTCTGTTGGCTTGGTGAAATGATATCTTTTTTATTGTCATTTACTAATCATTTTAGAAATCTAATAAAAATGTTTCGAATACAATAATCAATTTTAATTAAGAAGCAATAAAGTATTACTGATAATGTTAATTAACCAGACATATTATTTTAATGTCATTCATTAATTAATCTTTTTTATTCCTTTATTATTTTAACTGCGATATGCTATGATAAAATAAACTAGTCATATTATTAATTATTGGTAGCCGTTTCTCTATTATTAGAATGCTGTCTGCATATGTTCCACACCGACATGAAAAATGAATGTATTGGCTCACGACAATTTCATTTCATATGGAATCTCTACTGCATTAGTAAAATTCTCTCTTTTTATTTTTATATCTTTGTCATCTATCAATCTTTAACTACAAGGTGATTATAATTAAAGTCCCACTTTCAAAATACTATAAAAGAACCGTTCGGCCCAATAAGTTCACATTTGAACTGAAGATACTTGAAGAAGGGTGAAACAGTACGGCATCCCAAAAAAGTTCCACCAGTTTTTCCCATCCAATTTCGTATGACCTTGCCGTGGTGGACGGGCTTTCCACTCACAGTGTCACAACTGTTGAATGACTTGTAAGTCATTTTTTCCGTCAAAAACCGAAACGATCAATCCCATTGAACACTACAGTTGAATGAATGTGAAACTCATGCCAAATACTGTCATTTCGATTCAACATATTACTGGCAACCGAATTCAATTCCTTTATGCCGCTTACAGCGCCATCTATTAATATAATTTTAAATTTTTTTTTTGATGCCCTGCCGTTTCCCCTTCTTTAAGTATCTTCAGTTCAAATTTCAACTCATTGTGACGAGTGTTGTTTTTTTTTTTTTTTTTTTTTTTTTACAGCATTTTGAAAGTGGGACTTTAATTATAATCACCCTGCATAATATACATATGTATATGAAACAAGAAAATACAACTAGTTAGTTAAATTGATTTTCATAAATAAATTCTACATTGAATTTCGATTACTTAAATGAAATAAAATATTCATTACAATATCAAAGAATAAAAAATATATATCATAAAAATATCTAGTTAAAGATTCATATATTTCGAATGATATAAGACGTAAAAAAAAATCCCTTTTTTCTTATATTCATTCAGTAATTACTCCATTATTTTTGGAAGTAAATTATTTGTAAATAAGTTTTTCATAATTCATTTAAGATTTCACTTCGCCTTTTCGCTTTTAAATTTGTAAAAATTAAATTCTTTCCTGCATAAATTTAATTTTGAATACGTATTCTATTTTATATCATTTAAATATGAAAACTTATTATTGTACTAAACTTAAATATGTATTATGCTTAAGATTTTTTTGCCAGTCATTAAAGCACTGACAGTGTAATAAAATAAATCATAAAAATTATATTGTTGTAAAAATAAATTACAAAATTCTAATATTTTCGTTTATTTTTAAAAAGCGTTATAGCAATGTAAAGTTTTGATATAAGCATATAATGCTTTTTGCTGTAAAATGTTAAAATAATTTTTTTTAACTAAGAAAAAAAAATCATGAGAATATTTTAATAATTATTTTGCCTACACGTCCGAAAAAATATAAATTCGGAGAAAAAAACTGGAGTGTTCAGGATGTTATGATTTGTGTGTGACACAAAAGTGTTATGACTTTACTGGAATGTACTCCTATTCTTACATCCGTTTACATCCAAGCTAGCAGAATTATCTGGTATTTCCGAGGCTCATGTGAAATGAAGTGCTATAATAACTAGAAAGTTCACAAAATTTAATAATTAGAAAATTCACAAAAAAGGATGTTTTTTTTTCGATTTTTTTAATCAGGTAAAAAAAATTAATTAATTTCTATTAAAAATTTCCGACAATCGGTTGCGGATAAACAATATTTTAAATTTTTACACTCAAAGAAGCTTAGGACTTAGAAAAAGTTATTTTTGAAATATATATATATATTTTTAAATTAAACGTTTTTAACATTTAAAAGTTAGTTTTAAAAGTTCTTTTTTTTTGTTCCCAAACTTTATATTGATTGTTGTTTTTTCTTATCCCACTTGGTAGACAGCCCCATCTAGACCAAGCCCACGAACATGGTTAAATAGAAAGGAGGCACATTCTGTTGTGATACAGAACACGTAAGTAGAAGTCCGACTTGGCTTCGTGACGCTGACTTTTTACGGGGTAGGGTTGTAAACCTAGTCCAACCTTACGTCCAACAGTCACATTAAACTGGGACTTGAGGCTTAAATTGGATTCAGAACCACTACAAGGAGCCAAGGCACCACCGGGACTCGAACCGAAACCTGTGTCAGCCAGCGCCAGAGCGCTAGTCACCCGCCATCTGGCCTTTATACTGTTGTAGATTGATTGTATTATTTTCGAGAAAATTGAAAATCCATTAGGTGTTAGATTCTAGGCTGTTAGACCAAGATTCTAGGGTTTTAGGGTGTTAGACCTTTCTTATTAAATTGAGGGAATGTTGTTGTTCAATTGCAGCTGGCAATACAGAGACAGTTAACCTTTAGTTAGTAAGCAAGGGATTCATCTCTGTTACTCATTTAGCACTACCCAGGGGGCATGAGTAGTTTGAAGATAAGCTACGGACGCGAATAACACCACCCCCACAAAGCTTTACGATCCTATTAGACCGGGACCTACGGTTTAAAGTGGATTCCGAACCACTCCAAACATACATGACACCACCGGAACTCAAACCGAAATCTGTGGTACCGAACGCCAGAGTGCTAGCCACTCGGAAATCAAGACCAAAATTGAAAGAATAAAGGAACGAATACAGAGGCAAGAGAGGACCTCTCCAAAATTGAAAGTAGCCTAGTGTCATATGCGTATGTATGTGCCAAATGTAAAAGCTACAGATTGAAAACAGCGACTTTCCATAGACAAAAATACAGTTTATCATATATATATATACAGGATGATTGATTATAGCTGTAAAAAAGAGACTCACTCGTCACAATGATTTCACAATTTGAACTGAAAATACTTGAAGAAGGAGGAAACGGTATGGCATCAAAAGAAAAAGTTCCAAAAAAGCTCCACCGATTTTTTTTTTCATCCAATTGGGTGTGACTTTGCCGTGGTGGATGGGCTTTCCACTCACTGTCACAACTGTTGAATGATTTAGAAGTCATTTTTTCCGTCTAAAAACCGAAACAATCAAGCCCATTGAACTCTACAGTTGGTTTAATGTGCAACTTTTGCCAAATACTTTGTTATTTCGATTAAAAAAAAAACTGGCGATCGAATTCACTTTCTTTATGCGGCTTACAACGACGTCCATTAATACACCTGGGTACTTTTATGCCGTACAGTTTTTTTTATGCCCTTCTTCAAACGTCTTCAGTTCAAATTTGAACTCATTTTGACGAGTGGGCCTTTTTTTACAGCATTTTGAAAGTAGGACTTTAGTTATAATCACCCTGTATATACTGTCAACTCCAGCAAGTCTGTGCTTCCCAAATCCATTGTTAACCACCCCATTTCACACAGCACTGGCGTCCAACACCGGTTCGCAGGTCAATACCCCCTCAACAGAATAGAGACATCATCCGCAGGAGCCTTCTTGCATCCATTTCTGTTGCATCCTAATGAAAAGCGATTCAGCATTTGAGGAAGTGTTTCTATTTCTGCCCGCTTTGCGTGGGTGGCCCAAAGCCCCAGGGCAAACATGCTACCCTGTGGGCGCACACATCGATTTGGATTCATTTCGATTGGATGCTGATGATGTGTATGTGTCGACTTCAGAGATTTGGTGTGGCGACAGTTATGGATTTCTCCCTCCATAATCGCATCTGCTGGCCCCTCTCTGCGATTTGTCATTTCACGAAAACTTAATAGACTTTTCATTATCGTGGAGCTTGTTTTGGATGTGAGATGAATCATTTGAAATCCGGAATGAAATCTCGGTAGCGCCCCCCTTCACACTCCATTATAGTTTGGTTTTTATTCTTATTTATTCTTAGTTTTGTAGGTTTACATATCACATAATATTGAATGACTTATACGTAAACAAGACAGCATTATGAAATGATTGATTTCGATTCAATTTCGAAATACTACTATGGCCAAAGAGTAAGACCAATTATTTTTTTTTCAAAAACTCTTTATTTATTCTTCCAAATTTATTTCATCGCCTTCATTTCAAAGTAATCCCCTCCGGACACAATGCACTTATGCCAACTTTTTTCCGGTCCTCAATGCATGCTAAAAAGTCATCGACAGGTATGGCTTTCAAAGCGCACGCCGATTCATCTTGAATCTCTTCAATCAACTCAAAACGATATTCCCGGAGTGGTATTTTGAGTTTAGGGAATGGTTAGAAGTCGCACGGTGTGATTACGTTGGTTGTGGAATGGTAGGAGTTTCATTTTTGGCGAAAAAGTCACGAAGAATCAGTGCAGTGTGAGCTGGCGCTTTCAGTGTTTTCGGTACCCATCGAGATGTGACGCGTTTGAGGTCCAAAATGGAATTGACCCATCCTTTTAAAATTCTAAAAACATCAGCAAGGTCTCTCAATGTAAATCGACTGTTTGCAAGCACCAAATATTTAATTTTTGCCAAATTTAAGAAACTACACATGGGAAACAGCGACTTTGCATAAAACACAGATTATCATGTATATATATATAAACTGTCAAATCTTCTTTAAAGTGTGTGATAAAGTAAATCTGTGCTTCCCAAATCCATACGTCCGCCACCCCATTTCACACAGCAGTGGCATCCAAATACGTTTCACAGGACAACACCCTACAATGGGATAGGGACATCATTTGAAGAGGCCTCCTTGCATTCATTTCTGTTGCATCCTAATGAAAAGCGATTCATCATTCGGGGAAGTGTTTCTATTTCTGGTGCGTGGGCGGCCCCAAAGCCCCCCGGGGCAACACGCTGTCCAGCACGGGCACACACACATCGATTTGGATCTCTTTCGATTGGATGCCGACGGTGTGTAGCAGAGCAACCTAAGGGATTTGGTGTGGCGACAGTTATGGATTTCTCCATCTATAATGTGCGTTTGCTGCGTCCTCTCTGTGATTTACCATTTCACGAAAACTTAATGGGCTTTTCATTATCGTGGAACTTGTTTTGTAAGAGATAAATCATTTGAAATCCGGAAAGAGATCTCGGTAGTGCCCTATTCACACTCCATTATGGTTTGGTTTCCATTCTTTTTATTATTCTTATAGGTTTGCATATCATATAATATTGAATGATTTATCTATAAATAAAAACAGCATTATTGTTGCTGTTCTAATGCATCTGGCAATACAGACAGTAATCCCTATGCTATAAGCAAGGGCTGCTCCGCTGTTACTCATTGAACACTACGCCGGAGGCACGTGTAACTTGAAGACAGGCTACGGACGCAAGTAACACTACCCCCCCCCAACGCTCAACGATTCTGTTAGGACCGGGACGTATGGTTTAAAGTGGATTCCGAGCCACTACAAACATCCATGTAACCGCCGGAAATCGAACTCGAATCCTGTGCTACCGACCACCAGAACGCTTGCTTAGAGGGCACGCTTAGAGGGCAGACGCTTAGAGGGCAAATAATGGTGCCCTATCATGCCCAATTGACGAAACATTTTGTGATCTTTCTGGCCAAGGAAAGGTATAAATACTTGGAGACAGGGCAATCATATTTATCCAAAGAGAATGTTTGTATTCGAAAGGTATTATTGTGTTCTAAGAGGTGGTTAAGGTTCCAAAACTTTCCTTTCAGCACATTCTATCAGATGTGTCTGAAACGCCAAATTGAGACTAATTGCCCTAATTGAGAGAATAAAGGGAACGAATACAGAGGTAAGAGGGGACATCTCCAAAATTGAAAGTAGCCAACTATCATGACTTAAGTGCGTGCCAAATTTAAAAACTTCAGATTGAAAACAGAGACTTCATATAAAAAACAAAGACACATATTATCATATATATATATATATATATGTATGTATACAGGATGATTATAGCTGTAAAAAGAACCACTCGTCACAATGAACTGAAGATACTTGAAGAAGGAGGAAACGGCATGGCATCAAAAATAAAAAAGTTCCAAAAAAAGCTCCACCGATTTTTTTTTTCATCCAATTGGGTATGATCTTGCCCTGGTGGATGGGCTTTCCTCTCACAACTGTTGAATGACTTGGAATTCATTTTTCCGTCAAAAAACCGAAACAATCAAGCACATTGAACACTACAGCTGGTTTAATGTGCACCTCATGCCAAATATGTTGTTATTTCGATTTAAAAAAAAAAACTGGCAACCGAATTCACTTTCTTTATGCTGCTTATAGCGCCATCTATTAATACACTTGGGGACATTTTTATCCCGTACCGTTTCCCCTTCTTTAGGTATCTTCAGTTCAAATTTGAACTCAATGTGACGAGTTGGTCTTTTTTATAGCATTTTAAAAGTTATAATCACCCTGTATATACTGTCCAATCCTCTTTAAAGTGTGTGATCCAGCAAGTCTGTGCTTCCCAAATCCGTCGTACCCCACCCCATTTCACACAGCACTGGCGTCCAACGCCGTTTCGCAGGACAACACCCCTCAACGGAATAGGGACATCATTTGAAGAGGCCTCCTTGCATTCATTTCTGTTGCATCCTAATGAAAAGCGATTCATCATTCGGGAAGTGTTTCTATTTCTGGTGCGTGGGCGGACCCAAAGCCCCCGGGGGCAACATACGCTGTCCGGAGGGCGCACACATCGATTTGGATCCATTTCGATTGGATGCCGACGGTGTGTATGTTGCGACCTCAGGGATTTGGTGTTGGGACAGTTATGGATTTCTCCATCTATAATCGTGGCCCTTTCTGTGTGATTTGCCGTTTTACGTAAACTTAATGGCCTTTTCATTATCGTGGAACTTGCTTTGATGTCAGATGAATCATTCGAAATCCGGAAAGAAATCTCAGTAGCGCCCTATTCACACTCCATTATGGTTTGGTTTTTATTCTTTTTTTTATTTTTATAGGTTTACATATCACATAATATTGAATGATTTATATATAAATAAGACGGCATTATGAAATGATTGATTTCGATACAATTTCGTAATATATTGAATATTTTTCTCGTGTAATTTAAATACCTTTAAATTGATGAATGAATGAATGAATGCTTATTAGTGATTCGGAATTTTCTTTAAACTGTAGGTCCCGATCTGTTTAGACCTCGTGTACATAAGATGGCCTTAGAGCGACGAATCAACCCAAACCAAACCTAATTATTTAAGTACTTGACTTTAATGAAAGGTCAGTTAATGACACATTGTTATGGTTTTTTTTTAAAAATAAACTGCAGACATCTAATGACTTACCTAAGATAATGAATTCAAAAAACAAATTTTTTGACGTATTTCTTTCTATGCAATTGTTTTCTAAGGTTGTAAATAAATTTGAAACAGAATACCACTTACACTAATTGAAAATTAATATTTTACAATTCCTATTTACTGGTCTTCTTATTTGCATGCTCTATTTATTTCTTAAATTTATCTACTAAATGATATCTGAAATTCACCATGATAAAAGCAAAATGTATGGAACTTAACATCACTTACAAGATTGGTTTTCAAAATGTTTTGCATAAGTTGTCTTTCTGCTCTTTTTATCCCATTCTAAGTAAATTTTAAAAAGAGAAAACACCCAAACAGAATTTATTCAACTTGATATAAATTCTGTTTGGGTGCTAAAATTGTGTTTGGTATACGTCCTCTGCTAGGAAACCGATTCGTGTGAGTGCAAATCTTTGCCAAATAGATAGATGTCAAAGCATCTGAAAAGAAGTTCCACTCCAACAAAGCCCAAACAAACCATAATTGTGTTGTCTGGATTGTCTAGACAGTTTCCTAAACATTCTAAGAAGAAGAACGAAGCAAAGTTGGGACAGATTTTTGATAAAAGTCAAATGCGGTAATCCTCAAACAAGTCGATGTAGGGAAAAGAGAAGAAATTAAATTACTTATATATCTCATGTAACTGCTTTTCTGTTTATGTATTTTAATACTGACAAATGTTTAAATTGTTTTCTACAACCTCGACTATGTGTAATATGCCTAAAGCAGTAGAAATTTCTGATGGGAGAGGATTAATCATTTTCTCTTTATATTTTGGGTGCGCTCGATATACATCTTTTTCGGTCTAAATCCAGGTATGAGGGACATATTAAGGGCTTATATCGAGGTATTATAGTATTTCTAATTATTAGAACGGGTTCCTTTCAGTAAATTTTAATAATCAAAAAGTACTTGATAAGATTTGAAGTTAATTATATAAAGTTAACTTCAAATTTTGAAATGGTAGACTTGTGCTACATAATATCCAAGTTCCAAATCAATCCAATCTAAGTTGAGTTGTGGAGCAGTACAAAATGCGATATAGCCATTGGACTCATTAAGGACCCAACTCATGTGAAACATGGGCCACATCAGATCATTCAAAGCGGAGGCCTGATGGCCGACTGGCTAGCGCTCTGGCGCTCGGTATCACAGGTTTCGGGTGCGAATCCCGGTGGCCCCATGGATGTTTGTAGTGGTTCGGAATCCACTTTAAACAATAGGCTCCGGTCTCATATGACTGCAGAGCGTTTCGTGTGTATTGTTACTTCGAGTCCGTAGCTCATCTTCAAGCTACTCGCACCTCCCGGGTAGTGCTAAGCGAGTAGCGTCGATGCAGCGCTTGCCTTAAGACATTAAAGACAATTGTCTAAGTGTTTACCAGCTGGATTAGGAAAAAAATTCAATGCAGAATAGGATAGTAACAATGTACAACATTCCACCCTCAATGTATAATAGGATATTTTTCCATGAGAACGGATTAATCAATTACCGTTTATTTCTTATGAGAAAAATTCATTTGGCATACGAATAAATTACGTTTATGTTTCGTATAAGTATAAAAATCTGGAACGAATTAAAGACGTATAAACAGGTATCACTCTAGATAATTTTTTATACAATAATCTACAGTGATACCTCATTTTTAAGCCTCATTTTTTCTGCTTATGTTCGTACTCCGTCAATCCTAATGCTTAAGGATTCTTATCCATGCTTCACAGCAAGCTATTTGTGTAACTTAGAATGCAAGGAAACCACTGTTTTCTGTTCACAGTTTCCTACCACTGAAATACCCAGTGAGATACAGAAAATAATGTCTTTGGGAAATTTCCCCCAAACAAGAAAAGCGACGTTAAAATCTCACACAACGAGGCACCACTAGAATGTGCGTGTCATCCACTACCAAATACTAGTTCACTTTTAATAAAAGAACACGTTCTATCCAGTTCGCACAAAAGAACCGGGAATTCTTTGCCATCCCCGTGTGAGCAACACATGTTATTTTCCACCACAACCGCAAATTTAAAAGTGGATTCAGAACAACAGCAGCAGACTTTATTAATCCACTTCCCCTACAAGAACGCATTAGCCAAACATCTCGGCGAAAGACAAAGGATCCCTGGTTATCCACAGCGGACAAGAACACCCGCCGTGAATAATGGGCTCTCTTGTCTCCAACCGAGAGCCTCGTAAACCACGGAGCGCGGAGTTTTTGCCGAGGCGCATTAAGGGAATCTGTTCGCGCCATTAAAGTCTGCTCTAACTATGCCAAGAATTCTGGAACAAAGAGGAACTCAGGTGGAAGCACTTTTCCGACTGCGATGTATGTTTGTTATGATCAAAAGTTTTCTATATATATATATTCTTAAGTTTTTACATATAAATATATATATATATATATACATATGTCCTGATTCTTGTATTGATATATATATCAATACAAGAATCAAAAAAGAGAACTCGCAAGGAATGAACTGGACATTTAATTAAGTTAATATATTTATATCTAAAATTAAGCAAAACCTAAAATATAGACATAGGTTTATCAAAAGAAATTATTCAAATAATATAATAACAAACACTGTTATTGAATTCTTTTCGAGGTAACTGTTAATGTAACGTTAATGTTCAGGGTGGTTATAATTAAAAAGTGACTCTATTCAGACCCCTCTAGAACCTGTTTTGCTTAACGGATTTTGATGAAACTTGGTATATTCGGTATATGGACCATGAGGAAAAGATTTCTGCAATAATAATAATAATAATAATAATTATAATAATAAATAGTTCAAACTTCGGCCACCAGGGGTAATTATGGCTCCAAAAGAAGTATAAAAGTTTGTAAACCATTAAAATTTATTCAATTACAGAATGTGCTCCATTGACATCAATTACGTGCTAAAAGCGCATTAGAGCGTGTTCGATGGTAGAGCGAAGAAACTCTCGAGGAATTTCAGCAACATAGCGTGTAATGCTGGATTGCAACTCAGGTAAAATCCTAATTCTTCTTCTATAAACACGATCTTTTAGGAATCCCCACAATCGACTATATTTTTTTTTATTGCAGAAATCTTTTCCTCGTAATCCATATATCGTATGTACCAAGTTTCATCAAAATCCGTTAGGTAGAACGGGTTCTAGAGGGGTCTGAATAGGGCCACTTTAATTATAACCACTCTGTATTTAAACTCTATGTCTTTTCATTAGGTGTGATTTTTATAGATTCATCTGTACATTCCTTCAACAATAAATTGTTTTTGAATATCTATAGCACAAGTTGGCATAGTAAACGAAGCCGTCAAAGGGATAGTATAAGTACACATAGTGTAAACGTTTCATTTGTGCACGAAACGGCAAACTTCACCTCTAAAGAAAAGACTTCATCCCGGCAGCCCTCGCATGCAGTCATCTTTTCCAAATCCTTCTTTTGTTTAACTCTAAAAATAAATTATCCACCCTTTGCTGCACCCCAACGCTTCACGCCTCCTTTAACTCCTTCACGGCAGCAACCCACAAAAGAAACGGGGATGTTAAGACAAAGTTCCACACCATCACGGATCTAATATTCTGCATTACCCACCCCTCTTCTTTCCTGCATCCCCCACCCCTCTCTCTCCCACGCACGCTCGAAGAAATCCAAACGATTGGCTTCGCGAAATACGGTGAGTATTAAGGAGATGCACCACCCCCTTTTCGGGGGTTGTACACTCTGTTCTGTAAATTCTAATCGGCGCGAAAACGTGTCCTAATCCTAGCGGCAGACGATTTCACTTGGGGTCGGGGGGAAATGGAACGTGAAGCTTTAATCCCGACCCTCTCCGGAAAACAATCTCTGGAGAAATTTGGAAAATAACCGGAGAAGGGGGTCGGGGTTTGGAGGAATATAACTCCCTCCTCAATCATAACTTACTACCTTCAGAACTTGATAACTGGTGGTGCAAAATAATACAGCTGCTAGCAAAAAAAAAAAAAAAAAAAAAAAAAATCAGTTATATAAAAAAAAATAACGTTCGATTATTTAAGAAAATGAAAAATGCATCCATTTTATAGTGAAAAAATAATTTTAAGCAATCGCACAAAAAGTTCTGGCCCCCTGCATAGTGAAAATACTAGTTAATTTTTAAAAATTTCCAAAAAATTACAGAATTAATATTGGCACGGAATAAAATTTTTGTGTGATTTTATTCTTTAGAATAATTTAATATTAAGTCTTATAGAGAAAGAATGTAGCAAAAAAAAAAATAGCAATCTTGCAAATGATCTTTCAGAAACACAAAAACAAATTCTTCATCATCATCATCAGTGGCGCAACAGCCCATGATGGGCCAAGGCCGTATGTCGTATGCCTGCTGGCAGATTTCTAGACAGGAGATATTTTCTTTTTCGTAGTAGGGGTGTCAGCCCTATGCCAAACGATCTGCAGCCCTATTAGACTGGGACCTACGTTTTAAAGTGGATTCTGAACCACTACAAACATTCATGGCACCGCCGGGACCTGAACTCGAAACCGAAACCTGTGGCACCGAGTGCCAGAGCGCTAGTTATTTGGCCATCAGGCCCCCCCCCCCAAATTATTACAAAATGGATTTTATTTTAAAAAGAATAATAAATCAACTTTTTTTCTTCGTTTAAAATGTGTTTATGGGTAGATATAACAGTTTAAGATATAGCAGTTTAACACATAAAAGTTTGATTACTTGTCGGTAAATAGTTGAATTGGGATCGCTAGTTGACCTCAATTCGCGTGATAATATTTTTAAAGCAATTATCTATGCATGTATAAATCCTCTCTGTAAGGAAATGGATCAAAATCGATCGTTTTTCGCTTTAATTTGCCAAACTTTCGCGATATTTATCATCACCGTCGCCAAGGTTGTGACACGTTTCTGCCAACTTACAGACACTGCGGTATTTGGGTTGCTACAGTGTTTAATTAACACGTTATTATGAAACGTTGGAATTTTTCACCCTACATCCATGTTACTAAATAATTTTAAACAATTTGTACTATAGATAAATAACAATTCTAAATCTTTAACATCCTGAGATTTTTCTAATACATAAAATTAAATATATTCTAAGAAGATTTCTTAGCAGCGTAGCATCCTGGTGGCCATGTGGCTAGAGCTCTGGCCTTCGATATCACATGCTTCAGATTCGAATTCTGACGATGGCATGGATGTTTGTGAGTGGTTCGGAATTCACTTTAAAATGTAGGTACCGGTCTGTTTCTGGCAGTGGCATGGATGTTAGTGGTTAGGAATCCACTTTAAACTGTAGGTCCCGATCTGTTTCTGGCGGTGGCATGAATGTTTGTTAGTGATTCGGAATCCACTTTAAACTGTAGGTACCAGTCTGTTTCTGGCAGTGGCATAGATGATTGTTAGTGGTTTGGAATCCACTTTTAGTACTGTAGATTCCGGTCTATTTAGTTCTCGTGTGCACTACAGGAACGTAGAGCGACAAGTAAAATTAAACCTCCAGACTAGCAGTATGTATCATATAAACATATGTAACTACAGAAAAGTGACGTTTTTGAATTAAAATGAAAAAAAAATCCTAAGGCACGCCACTGTTTCACGGACAAAATAATTCAGATGATTCAAAAGGAATTTATAAGATTGGCCATAAAGATTATTATTTAATATTCTTTATTGTTTACAGCATTGTTATTCACGAAAAAAAGAATACACCGGTATCACTTTTTCAGGGAAAACATTTTTGATTTTACTCTCGGAATGAAAAATTCTCAAATGAAATATTTATTTTTTATTATTCATTTTTCGTTTTGTTTTGAATACATGTTTGGCATGCGAAATCTGTTTACTTTAATATTTCATTTTACTTTTATTTAAAGCATTTTTATTTCCAACTGTGACAAACATCTGACACGTAGTTTTTAGAATGGAACTTAAAAGTTTTGTTGCTATTGAAACGAAGTGTGATATTTTTCAAACGTTGACACAATTCACACGTTACAATGAAATGTTCTTGGTAACAACTCAAAGGGAAAAAAATTTATTGTAATGAGCTTAAATATTTCTAGCATTGAAACAAGTTTTAGGCGTACGTTTTTCTACGAATTCAATGGTACTTTTTAAAAAAATATCCATTAAAATATGGAGATTTTACAGGAAAAAAAAATATTTTATACTATGAAGTGGACATAAAATGCGTTGCTAAGAAACGCATGATGTCAGAGTAATAGAACAACAAACAAAGGAAAAAATAAAAGTTAACCAGAAGTTTTACATTCAGAAGGACTTTTACTAGAAATATTTTATTTCATTTTTATACTTGATAATTGTTATGAGGGAATAAAGAAAAAAATAGGAGAAATAAAAAAGATAAAAGCTTAAAAAAGCAAGTATCAGAATTAATTTCATGATAATTTGAAAAATGTCGATGTAGATCGATATAAAATAAAAAAAGCTATCTTAGCGAATTTAGAAGTTTAACAATTAGAAACAACCAAAAATGTTTACATTTTAGTGCATTACCAAATTTATTATCGTTTCTAAATCTATAATTCTTGACCAACTTTGTTGTTTAAATATTTACAATTTGTGTTCGAGACTCTAAAACATTGCCACAATCGCTAACGAGTTTCATCTTTACTGAAAAGAGTAACTCTAATGAACGCCAGTAACGGATTTAACCTCACCTCTCCTAACTGCACTGGAACCTGGTGGTCGAGTAGCTAGCTCTCGGGCGCTGGGTACCACAGCTTTCGGGTTTGAGTCCCGATGGTACCATGGATGTTTGTGAGTGGTTAAGAATCCTCTTTAAAATTTAGGTTCCGGTTTGTTTAATCCTCGTGTGCACAAAATGACAGTAGTGACAAATGCGGTGTTTCGTTTTTCACTTCCAAACTCCAACGCTCGCTCATTCGGACACATGATTCAAATAAGGACTCGGCTTAGTGCATTTAAGTATAATGGTCTCCTGTTAAACTGGCGTAGCATAGCCAAATTTGGCCCTTGTGCCATGAAACTCAAACCAACCTGTTAAACTACCGATCTTCCCCTAAACTCGAGACCCCATCTCCATTCTGTTGGACATTTCCATGCAGGAAAAAAAAAAAACATGTAAAATTTTAGGTCTTAACAACTCGAAGTCTGTTATATAGGTCAGTCCAGAACTGCCATCTATTGAGCAAAACTTAAAATCCTCATCCTTGTCGTATAAACATTTTAAAATGACGCCCAACGAGAAAGCAACAATTTCATATTTTTACGTTTTTTTTTTAATAAGATGGAATTTTAAGTGTCTAATTAATAAAACTAAGACGTATATTTGCAGTTTTTAATTATGTTTTTGAGAAGGAAAGGTCTGAATTTTTCTATTTTTCTTAAACTGAACAGTGAGACTCGTCAGGTAATGATATTCTCCGAATTGCATACTAAGAAATGTTTGTTTTCGTGTTTTTGTTTTTGTTTCTAATAACGTTACTAGCTCACAACATAATATTATGTTAAAACATGTCCAAAACATTAGACTTGCCTAAAAGTTTAATGTATTTCCACTATTTTTTAAGGATTCGATATATTGTTATGTACTATATATTACAATATTTTTTCTTTCAAATTAATAAATATTGCTTTAAAAAATGGTGCTTCGTGTCTCAAGAGATTTACTACTACTACAATACGCAACACCACTGTGCCAAGAGCTGAGTTGCCCTTTTACAGTTTGGGAATGATGTAGGTGAGAAGTCTGATTAGGCTCTGTGAGGCTCTACGGTTATATGAGACAGGGACCTACGGTTTAAAGTGGATTCCGAACAGAGGATGGAATCGAGTGCCACTCGGCATCAGGCCTAACTCAAGAAGTTTACGAACAGGTTGAGTTTTTTCTTGGGTCTCAATCATCCTAAAAACATGGTTAAAGCGGTTTTTATGTATATATACCGTATATGTAAATAATAACTCGCCAAACTTCCATGTTGTATACCGAAGCATAAGGACGATGACTTATAGAGAATCATTAGTTAGTACAGTCAAAATTAGCCTAAGAGATCTGTTCAAAATGCAACTACCATTCAATGGGCAATTCCCATTTTTTTGTTACTCTTGCAAGAATTGGGGGAACCGAAAGGGTGTGCAACGGAGATCCTTTTCGTGCACCCTGGCAGGGGCGGATCGATCTGTTGGAGCGGCGCCAAGGATTTCGGGGCGACTGTTGCGCGCTCTCTGCCAGATCGAAGCACGCCAACACATCCTCCAGGAACCGTCGTCCCTGCATACCTTCTGTGGGCCTTTTTTTGCATGTTGCAATAATCACTCTTCAATTAGCATCCTCATTGCTAAGGATTCAATATTTATGTGGACAAAAAATGGTTATGATCCTTATGATACCTGTTTATAGGGATGGATATTTAAATTTATATTGAATATTAACATAAATGCAGTTTAATACATAAAGTGGGCCTCAAGAATAGAAAGGCAGTCTCTGTTCCAAATCTTAGGACATAGACCAAGCGAATTTTTCCCATAAGAAATATATTTGCAAATAATATATATTCTATAAAAATAGCAGTGCCAAATTAACCGGTATAAAAGTATTATAAATAATGTAAGGCAAACAAAAGAAAATTTTAGTTTAATTGTTAGTTACAAAGTTGGAATGAGTGACCAAGTGACCAATTTTCATATAAATATCCTATCTTCCACTCCCAGATGTCCGTATACGGTAAAATCTTTGTAAGGACAATAGGGTTTTCATAAAAATAACCCCCTTTCATAATGATTCATAATGATATTTATTGGCCACTATACGGAATTATTTCTCAACCTTAGCGATCGCTAAACTCAAGCAAAATTCTGTTTTTGGCGACCAGCGGTTTCAATTTGAGAGTCCCCAGAATTTTGAAATAAAATATAATTAATTTTTTATAAAAAGAAAGAGTAGGTTTTTATACCTACTCATGACTTCCTACCTCTGATTTTAATGTGATCCCAAAAAACAAACTTATCTTTCCTTACCAGTGAGCCCCCCGCTTTATATTTCAGAAAGTTGTAAATCCTTTGATGCTTCGCCAAAACATTTGATCGTTTAACCACAGACTGTTTTTTAAGGACATAGTCAAAACCGATTCTATCTGGAGCTAGAAATTTTCTTTCTTCTAAAGTTCGCAAACGTTCTCGCATGCTTTGCGTGTCTCGCCCATCCTGAAAAAATCATTTTGGAAAATTCTCTCGATATCTGTTCACTCAAATCTGGATGGCGGGCCTTTGGTGTTCAATGTTTAATTATTTCTTTTTATCCTTAGTGATGACATTATTTCCGTACGATTTTCTGCTACTATTTTGGCTTTAAGAATCAAAGTGTATCCTATAAGGAATTGCTTTTCTATTAGTTGAATCCATGATGTGATTCATCTAATGTGTCCATTCCATGGGTACAGAATCATTCAAAAAGAACTTTAACTCACAGTGTTCTTGTTTCTTCAATTCTTAGGAAATTAAAAATTCTAGAATTTTAAACGGGAAATGGCTTCTCTTCAAAACGATTGTGGTCTATTCTAGAGGGTGGAACATTTTTGAATCGAAAATTGTAGAGGCATGTCTGTATAAAAAAACTGTAATTTTATTAAATTTTTCTCTTCTAAATTTGTGTTTTTGTTCTCTGTATCCTAGCAATGCTTTAAATTTCATGCAATTCAATTTTTTTTTTTAATTTCAATTCTGGAATGTTTTGTTTACAGAAAATCTTAACCGTAATCCAGATTTTTTTTTTCCCCTCCTTCATCTCTCATGAAGGTAAAGTATATAATTATAGAAAATGGAAAATCTTAGAATTTTGTAAAGAAAAGAGTTTTTCTGCAAAATAATATTTTTAGAGAGTGAAGAAGTAGAAAATTATAGAGGGTGGACTTCATAAAGAACTGCAATTTTATTAAATATTTTTCTTTTAAACTACTATAACTTTTCATTTGACCTTGAAACAAAATTTATATATATTTTATGTAGAAAACTACTTTCAATATAATTTTGATTTCCCAAAGAAATGTTCGATGTTCATTTTTCTAGCTACGAATTGTATAATTTTTTTTTTTTTTTTTTTTGTGAAAGATTTTTGTAAAATTTCGAAAGGATTTGGCAATGAATTTTAAAATATATAAATATGACTTGCCAATTTATATATTTTAAAGTTAAAACAATTATTAAGTTTCAATTAACTTATTTAATTAAAATGCATGTTTTAAAGAAAATTTTGTAATTTTATTCCTATTTATTTATATGTATATTTTTTGAGGAGGGAGGTCTGACGGCCAAGTGATTCTGGCTCTCGGTGCCACAGGTTTCGGGTTCGAGTCTGGGCGGTGCCATGGATGTTTATAGCGGTTCGGACACACTTTAAACAGTCGGTCCCGGTCTAATATGACTGAAGAGCGTTGGGCTTAGGGCTGACAACCCTACCCCGTAAAAAGAATCATCTACCCTCTATAAATCTGCCGACATGCAGACGGCCTTGGCCCACCATGGGGTTGTTGCGCAACTGATGATGATGATGTATATTATTTTTTTATTCACCGAAAATGGAATAATTAGAGGATGAAATAGGATGTAAATTCTAAAAATATTTTTATATAGCATATAATTTGCTTTTAAATAATTTACATCTAATCCTCCTTTAAAATCCAATGTATTTCCATTTTCAAATTTTAACAACGATCATTTTATATAATACAGAAGAATACAGGTACAGAATAGATAGAATACAGATTGAAGTAAATAGAAACTGTTTACTTCTACGAATTTTGGAAATTCTAGCGCATTAAATTTTCATCTTTTCATGTTAGATTTCAAAAACACAACATTAAAAATACATGTATATTAATTTTTAAACATTCTAATGTTTAAATATTACGTATAATATGTTTAATGTTTAAATAATGGGTTTAATTTTTAAATAGGGAGCATTAAATATTAATATTTAAAGATTAAATTCAGAGCATTTTAAAATCAAGGCTATTTTTCAAAGACGTGAGACATAAAAGCTTTTTAATCTTCAGCGAGCAAATATGAATTGAACGATTTCGTTTCTCTGAACTTGAAGTGCGTAAAATAAATGTATTGGGCTAAATTATAACTCGAGTGTAACTGAAAATTACTTGAAATTGTTATACAAAATCCATTTACCTTTTGGGTTGTTTGCATAAGATATATTTAATCTTACAATAAAAAAAGGCTCTCTCAGCTGTGATAGTTGAAGTATCACTTTAAAAATTACAGGTTTTTGCGTTTATTTTCACTCATGATAGTGTTTAAAGGAAGTTTGAATTCCATCCTCTGATTTTGTTTGGCAAATTAGCTGTTGAAGTTGAAAATTGTAACAGTGATTAAATATTTAATATTACTGGAGTGATAGGATTTTGAATAAAGCAACCAGCTTTTATATATATGAATGGAAATGAATATTATTTTTAGTGATTTATTGTTTTCAATTTTTATGCAGATTTAACCATTATTTTTAATATAATAAGATAAAATCATATTAAAATTTCATGGTTCTATGTATCGCTCTTTTCATTTTTAAGTTTCCTAAGAATTTTTAAGCTTGTTTTTGACAACGATCAGAAGACATAAGCGATCGGACAGGAATACTCTAAACATAAAAACCAAAAATGAAATGAAGATAATATTTTTTATCAAATTTTCTGTAGCATAATTAAATATAACCAAGAAGCCACTTTTGATTTGATTTATTGTTATTATTATTCTTAAATTTTGAAAAGGAGAACAAGAAAGGTTTGGCTTGTCATTCTATGAACATTTTAGGATAATTAGATCCAGGACTTACAATATCGGGAACCCCAACCACTAACAAACATCCATACCACCGTCAGGATTCGAACTTGAAGCCTCGGATGCCACAGTGCATAGCTGTAACCAATTGACCATCATACCGCGAAACAAGAAAGAAGTTTAGCTAAATGCTCCAATCTCATTTCAGATAAAAATGGAAAAAGGAAAAAAAAAGGTAAAATAAATGTAATTCTGTTTTTATAAAACTATTATTAAATGACCTTCAGTCTTTTTTTTTCCCAAGATTAATAATTAAAAATCTTTAAAAAAAAAATTTGGGGGGGGATTGTTTTTAAAAAGATGTCAAAAAAAAAAAATTCTTATCATAACTTTTAGTTTCTTTTAATAAATCTATTACTTTTTTTTTTAAGCATATTTTTAACTTATCCCGAGTAACGTAATCTAAACTTACTAAAGATACAGTAACAAACGTTCTTAAAAATACCCAATTCTCTGCAGCCATGGAACAATCTTTATTTTTTTTTTTTTTCCTCCCCCAAAAAACCCTCTTAGTATCCATTATCGGCTGCACGACATGCTCCTCAGAAACTGGAATCGTCTGCTACACACTTTTTCCACCCCTTACCCTGCAGAACCACAGAGGCGAATAAGAGTCTTAAGCGCATCCCATGAAGTAGTTCTCCCCCCCCGCCCCCTCAATGGACTAATCCGGGCCGGAACAATTAACGCCAATTGGCGGCAATCCTCTTCCAGTTTTTTTGTGTCCTCTTATCCTCATTTCACGCGCTCCTTACAGGATAGAATTTGACTAATCCCGCGCCGAGAGAGCCATTAAGAGCAGGGGGGGGAAGGCTCCGTAGGGTGTAGGGTAGGGGGTGGAATGGGTGCCGGTTTGTTCTTTTCGGAAATATACATCGACCGAAATTCGATTATCGTTACGAATGTGTCCTGGGTTTCCCAGGAATATAAATCTTTAAAAAAATCTGTTTTTTCTTTTTCCTATTCAGTTGTAAACTTGACTGGAAAATATTTTCAAAATAACAATCAATCACTAAATTTTAGCATAGAATACGTTAATTGGGAGTATGCCTAGGAGAAATGTGTAATTTTTTTGTTCTCTAACAATTTTATTTTAAATAATTTTAAAATAATTAAATTCTTTGTATAATTTGATTGTATACAATATCTTGTTCTAATGCTGTTGACAATACAGAGAGAGTTAATCTTGCCACAAGGAAGGGGCTGCACCGCTGTTACTCATTTAGCCCTACGCAGGGGGCACGTGTAGCTTGTAAATAGGCTACGGACATGAGTAACACTACCCCACAACGCTCTGCGATCCTATGAGACCGGGACCTACTGTTTAAAATAGATTCCGAACCACTACAAACATCCATGGCACCGCTGGGACCCGACCCAAATACCTGTGGTACCGAATGAAGGAGAGCTAGTCACTCGGTCGTCATGCCCCTCGTTTGTATGCAATATATTATACTATATTATTTAATAGTGTTAATATGCATGTAAGTCTATATACATTTTAGTTGATAATCCCATTTCAGTATGTCATCCTAAATAATTAAATGAACAAATATTGATTTTTTTGTAATTACATTTTTTTATTTTAATATTCGAACTTCTATTTAGAAAAATATGATTTGTTTTTAGGGATAATGTTTAAAAATATGTATGATTTTTGGAACTGTTTTTGATGTCATACCATTTCCCCCTTCTTCAGTTCATATTTGAACTCATTGTGACGAGTGGTTCTTTTTTTTTTTTTACAGGATTTTGAAAGTGGGATTTTAAGTAAAAATCAACCTGTAGATATAAAAAACAAGTAATATATTCATTTTTTTTAAGTTTATCTGGCGTCATCTATTGGTAGATGTATGCAACTTAAATCTAAAAAAAAACTAAAACTAATTAATTAAATTTAAATTAATATTTGAAAAACTATATTCGCATCCAGTGTCGCATCCACTGGAAGTTAAAAAAAAATGTATTTGAACTCGAGTGGGTCAATGAAGAGTATTTTATGAACGATTGAAAATTTGAACAAGATATATATAGGAAGAGTGCGAGCTAATGGAAGGAATTGAATAATAAACTTAAAAGTTTTACAATCCCAATATCCACTTGAGTATGGCAACACTTTTTCTCAGCAAGACGTTGAGCAACCACCCGACGAATGCTTATTTTGCATTTTTAACCAACTTTCGAAGCCTTTTCGGGCATCATGATCCAATATCTTTTATCAGATCGCTATGAAACCCGCAGCCCTACAACCTTTGGCCGGAGCGAAACATCGCGCCGCACCTGTGTTATCAGATGCGCTTTCTCCGAATCCCTAAAAAAACAAAATCCCGGGTTTTTACAAAATCCCGGGTCTTCGAGCCCGATCTTAATCGCGCCCGTAACTGGCTTAGCGGGGCGCTCGTCAGCGGTTTCTTATCTCGCACCAGATCTTCTTCTCTGCCGATTTTTTAAATGGATTACAGTCCCTCCCACGAGCTGCGAACTGAAATGAATTCAGGGCAGAAGAAGCCGTCAGTGATAAGGAGAGGTTGTTCAACTCGGAATTAAAGTCTTCGAAAAAAAATACGCAATTCACACGAGCGATTAGAGATTTCACTGCAATCACTTTTCTTCTCAACTGTGTGAGACATTTAAATGGGTATCAAATGGGTTTATTTGGTTAATTTTTTCATGAAGAAAACCGGCTTTGTGACCCAAAAGGCCTTATCAGATGGTCTTGTTCCGTTTCTTTCAAGGTTTCCACTCAAAGAATGAGTTCACCACTGTACAAACATACAACTTTTATCATTCGTAGATTAATCTCGTGTAGCATTCTATCACTCATTTCGCTGGAATCATTGAAGATTACTTGTTTTATAGTTATAGTTCGCCCCCGATTGAGTGGAATATTGGAAAGCGTTCAACAAAAAGTAATCCTTCGTATCCATGCCGAGAATGGGCACTATAAATCCGCAGGCCAAAAAGTCATTTCATTCAAATCAAGAAATTCAAGTGAAAGGATATGAACCTCTTGCATACAATAAATCCACTGAACCACCGACGAATTTGTTCACGGCAATAATATTACCGCTTCACGAAACGGGCTGATTGTTAATGTTTCGAAGCGAAGTGGGTGGTATGCTGAAAAAGTAATTTTCGATCTAAGAATGTATATCTACTTTCATGGAACAATGGAGGAACTTTTTTTGAATGATCGTCTTCAAATTCCAATTTTGATAAAAACATATGCCAACCGTAGTTCCTCCTGAATACCGCTGAATCTATTATACATATGACAAATTTTTAATAGATTAGAATGTTTGCAATCTGTCCAATTGGAAAACAACAAGGCGAAATGTAATCTTCTAAAAGATGTCCAAAAATTCATTCAAAAAGTGATTTATTTTTAGAAATTGAGTCCCTCGAAATTTATTCAGTTTGAAAATATTATATATCATCAATAGCACGGAAGGCAGGCCACAGTGGGCCAATGACTTCCTTTGAAAAGACTTCCATGCATTCCCCTGGGTGCCAAGGCCGTCTAATTCTTAATCTTTCGTGCATCAAAATCCTTTTCAACTGCGTCTATCCATCGCAACCTGGGTCGTCCTCGTCCTCTTAGTCCCTGTGGCTTTGCCAAAAAAGGGTCTTTTGCAGAGTTAAAATTATTCATTCTAAATATATCAGCAGCCCAGTTTAATCTATTGATCTTAATAAATTTTATAACATCTGGGTCTTTGTAGCATTTATAAATGTTTGTGTTGTACCGTCTTCTCCAACAATCCCTTTACCTAACATCTCCAAGAATAACCCTTAAAATCTTCCGCTCAAATAGACCCAAATGGACCTTGTCAGATATTACCACGTTTCAAGCCAGTCCAAGTTTCAGAGAAAATAGTATAGCCCGAATCGTAATTCAACTAAGAGGATCAAGTCAGGTGTTTTGATGGTTCAAACGCCTGACGTGAAACATTGCCACATTGAAAATTAGTCAAATTTTATTGAATTTTGCATGAATGTCGGGGACATCCTTATTTAATGGTAAAATTATTTTGTTTAGGAGGGATTGTGTTAGATTAGGCTGCTAGCTACCACGAAAGATGACAACTTAAACTACCAAAGATAGTGCACGTCTTTAGCAATTTGTTCTTTATGCTTAGTAATTCCTGATAGTTTACAAACTACGTGTTTCCTTCCGCCAGACACTAAGAGAATCATGGTGCAATTTTGAAGCGACCTAAACATTAGAAACTTTTCAAACAGTTTCGATCTTCAGAAATTTTAAATCAGCAGCATTAAGCAAAGGCGAAACAAATTTCAAAACTCTAATAAAAAATCGTCATCATCATCATCATTGGCGCAACAGCCCCATGGTGGGCAAAGGATGTCTGCTTATTGGCAGATTTCGAAACATGAGATGTCTTTCTCTTTTTACGGAGTAGGGTTGTCAGCCCTACGCCCAACAGCCATGCTAGACTGGTACCTACAGTTTAAAGTGGATTCGAACCACTACAAACATCCACACGAACCCGAAACCTGTGGTACCGAGAGCCAGAGCGCTAGCCACTCTGCCATTCAGGCCCCAATAAAAAATCAATAAACTCTTAGGAGAAAAACTTTCAATGAACTCATATAAATTTTCTTGTGAGAGAGTGATAGTATTCAAAAAGGAATAACAAGAAAACGAATAGGGTTAAAAAAAGCAATTCCTGAAGAACACTTTTTGAATAATTATACAAGTTTCCTAAGAAATTATAAATACTCTAATAATCATTTATTGATTTTAATCATTTTATTGTATATATACATTCTACTACTACCACTAAATAAAACTTGTATGAACGTGTTTCTAAGGCCCCTGAAATCAGAGGGAAAAAAAAAGCTCGTAAAAAGAGCGGGAAAAAAGCTTTCCGTCTACGTGACCATGGTTGTGTGTATCGGTATGGGTTGGCATGGCAACGGATAAGAGTGTGATTATTCCAGTTATGTTTCGCGAGATAAGATAATGGAGAGCAATTGTGGGCTCTTTAATAACCGACTCAGTTCACTCTCGAAGCGCCTCCTGGTGGACAGCGGGATTCATTCCTTTTCTCAAATTTCAGGTAAAGGGAATTCGAAAGGTGTTTTTTCTTCTCCACATGTTTAGGTCGAAATTAATTGAGTTTTTTTTCTTTCTTTTTATCGATCCAAACGTTTGTCGTTAACAATTATTCAGTTTCGTTATGTATTAATTTTTTAATTAATAAAATTCTAGATGGTTTTGTAAAAACGAGCAGATATGAATAATAAGAGTTGTTTAGGTTCCAATGATTATCAAAATGTAATATAATATTTTTTATTACCAAAGGTTATTAATTATTTTTACGTTTTTAACCCCAAACTGCCTAACGATGAAACCAATACAACTTTATACAATTACATAAAAGAATATTATCATATATCTTACTTAATATTTTTGTATATTATATTTTGCACATAAAAAGTGTAATTGTTGAAAATATTTCTAAGAAACAGACAGGCTTGACATCAAATTAAATGCAAAGGATTAATGCAAATAATAATTTCAGTTTTTAAACGCAAAACATCTTCCTGAAATAAATTTCTAAAAAAATGACTAACTCCAAATTTATTTGAATTTTACTTTTTAACGATATTTTCAGTATTTATAGAAAATTTTTTAGCTCTTTTTTAACTTCTAAAGAAGGGGAAGGGTTCATCAAAAGTAGATGGTACACAGTGATAAATAGCATTTAATACACTTTACAGATTCTCAGGAGACGCATTAAGAGATGTCATTTTTTAACGACATTACTTAAACTTAGTACAATCATTAAGAAGCTATTTATTATTTTACTTCTTCTGCTTCGTGGTAATATATTCAACCTAATTCACCCTAACGTAAAAAAGAAATGCTTGAAACTTGCATGGTGATGAACTATTCATAAGTAGAAAGTATTTTCAGAATGTATTCCACAAAATAGATGAATTTAAATGATTTAATCTTGTAACATTATAATTAGTTAGATTATAAAACAATGGTGGTTTGGATAGTTTTAGAATTCTGTTAAGAATAATGCCCACCACGATATAAAAATGAAGATTTTTTTGTAAATATTTTACATGGCAGCTAAAATTTGTTCAAACCTCCATAAATTCAGTAGATGAGAAAAAATTGCCCATGAAAAATTCTTAATTTGTTCTTCTGTATCCTACCACAAAAATAGTTTTTATGATTACAATAATGTCCAGTACTGAAAGTTTTCATTCTAGCACATGTACCAGCGCAATCGCATCAGAGATAAAGATTCAGCATGCAGAGAGCCCATCAAGCAGAAGCTATTTTCCAGCCTGACAATCCTATGTTACGCAGATGGCGCTTTCAACTTTAATTTCATTCAACTTCTCGACTCAAGACTTCTGCAAAACGTTATAAAGATAATTTTTTAACCAACAGAAATATGTATTCAGATATGGCAATTGAAAATCTTGTTTTCCAATGTATACGGTATAGTAGATCAAAAACATCAATGCCCTTCAATTGCTGGTATGAACTCTTCTAAAAACTGATTCCCCCAAAGTATACTAAAATCTCTTATCTCAAAAGTCAGTTAATCAGAAATTTGATCTTCTGATTAACAAATGGCATAGATAAAAAACCCTTATCCTTCAATTTTCGGCGTAAGTTCATCTTAAATAGGATCTTAAGTTGGATGTCCATTACAAAGTAAGATAAGTCTTTTCAAAAAGGTCAGCTAATCAACTTCAGTGGCGAGTAGGTCAGATTTCTGATTTCTGATGTTCATCTTAAATTGGATCTTAAGTTGAATTTCCATTAGAATATAAGATAGCTCTTTGCAAAAGGTCAACTAATCAACAACAGTGGTCTGGAGGTCAGATTTCTGATTGGACGACGTTTTGCAATGAGCTGCTTTTAGAATCTGATAGGAATCGAGACTTAACTTAAAATGAGTTGAGACATGGGGCGCGTACCTGGGAAATAGAGTATCTTCCTCTGGTTCTCGTAGTCTGTGCCGGGGATGGAGAGGACGCACTCGAAGACGGTGGGCTCCTCGGTCAGCTCCCAGTCGCGGATCTCCCTGGACACCTGGACGTAGTAGGCGCCCCGCTGCGAGGTGGTCACCGTCTTGACGCCCGACACCAGGCTCGGCTCCGGCGTGTCCACCTGCAGCAGCGTGATCTTGGGCATGGGGAAGACGCCGTCCGCCTCGCACGTGAAATTCACCGCCTCGGAAGACATCTTGGTGTAGTTGAAGTCGAAACTGCGCGGAGGGGCTGCAATAAAAAAGGAAAGTCTTATCAGTAAAGCAGCTTACAATAAAAAAATATCAACTTATTTAAAAAGTTAACTTGTTACAAAAGTCTACTTAGAAAAATAATAACTTATGAAAGTTCACTTAAAAAGAAAAAGCTCACAGCTGAGCATAATATCACAATGATTGCCAACTCTTCGTGTCATATTACCTGAAGTAGCTGATATAGCACGAAGAGTTGGTAATCATCGGGACATTATGTCTCGAACTACAACCGAATAAACATATATTAGGTTGCATATATGAATGCATGGAAGGCTCTTCACAGGTTATACTTTTTTCGTTACGTTCAATGTGAAGTAAACCACCGTTTCCACTTTGAGTCTATCGTTTCCCGCACATCCACCATTTATTCTCTTTTAGTGCAATTGTATGAATCATTCTATCCTTTATTTCTAGGGAAATGCAATTTGCGGTTACACGAATTTTCACCCACGCAAGCAAGTTCGGCGAATGTCATACACATCGTAAATTTATTGTTTGAATGTCAAGGTCTGTTTGCTTCATGTTGAAAATAACGAAATAGGCCCGTGTGGTGTGTGCTTTAGATGTAGGAGTGTTTAACATTATTGTAAAGGAATGCAAATAAAGCTCTATTATTTATAACATAGATTGACTGTGATATACGAGAATGAACATATACTCTGAAGTAATTAAATATGGCTATACTACATTTTATACTGAGGTTAATTACTGCAAAATAACAACTATGTTTCAATATCAGGAGTCCGGTTCATTGAAATATTAACAGTTCTCATCACTCTTGGAGAAAAAATTTCAGTTTCGTATTTTATTTGTAATCTGTCAATTTGTAATGTATAATTTCTGTTACATATTAATTTTTATTTTTCTATATCTCTTTATGAACAGCCAGATTAATTTATATTTATATTTTACGGAGACAATTGCTAAGGCTAAAATGCATGACATTCTTCCATAAAAAAGAGAAAAACAAAACCCTTGCAGCTATTAGAGCATTTCCCATTTTTTTTTCATCTTCGCCATTTTACAGTGATGAGAAAACTTCATGTATAATAAAAACTTAAATATAATATTAACTTTTAAGTAATCTTACACATATTACATAAACCTGCCTTTTTTGAGAAATATATGATCTTCATTTTTATATCTTAAAATATTTATTAAATTTATAATTCATCAAATGTAATACATATTAACATTAAAATATTAAACAATATTTCCTTTTCATCAATCTTCATTTAACGAGACTTAAATTCCTAAAAATTTCTTTTTAAAAATGTTTTTTTAACATCTAACCCATATGAAGATTCAGAAAAGCAGGAAAAAAAATCTGGAAGTTTAAAATGAATTCAATACTCCACGAACAAATTTAACTTAAAAATCTGGATACGAAAATTCCGAATGTGGATGTGCAGGGCGTATTCAAATGGAAAATACTGAGCATAATGGTGTCTACTCGTAACAAGTGCTCGTTTACTGAAACTTCTCCAACTCTGAAGACTTATCACATTACTGTTAGGTAGAGATCTCTCCCCAACTTTCGAAAAGGAGTTGCCATAATAACTCGTGCACTAATAATTTGCCATAAAATTGTGCCATAATAACTCGTGTTATTTGGGACTTAATCCAGAATGTTTAGATTTCTAATAATGTATTTTTGCAGCTCTCACGTATGAAAAAATATAAGGTGCCTTATTCGTTGGACACCTTTTTCAATTTAGAATGGACCAAAAAGATCCTTTCGTCATGTAGAAATAACATTTTAAATTTATTAGACGAAATTCTCGATTTCAAACACATAAACCACTGCTAACCCGTAACATATATAACTTATACGATTGAAATGTAAAAATTATTGAAATGTAAAGCGTAAACGGCTGCAGTTAAACAAAAAATATAAATACTAGAAATTTTATTCGTTGTTTTCTTATTTATTGCAAACTAAAGGAGGATTTCCGCCAGATACTATAATATCAAGTTGCAGAACGCCAGGTAACGGTAGGAAACAAACTAAGTTCCAAAATTTGTGGATTCACACAAACATCACATCATCAAACAGATTCACAAAAACAATAACTGAATATGTTGAGATTTTAATATCAAGTAGAAATGAACTTTTAGAGCCAATGGCTCTCCAATCTGGTTGCAGGGTCTCCAAAGTAGTAGTTTTTTTTTTTTAAATAATTTATCAAGCCCGCAAAAAACCTTTAAAACCATTAAGACCTCAGCAAATTTCAAGATTTGGGGCCTTATGGCCGAGTGGTTAGCGCTCTGGCGATCGGTACTACAGGTTTCGCATTTAAGTCCCGGCGGTGTCATGAATATTTGTAATGGTTCGAATCCACTTTAAACAGTAGGCCCCGGTCTCATACGGCAATACAGCGTTGGCTTGAGGTTTAGTCAGTCTTCAGCTCGCAAAGTAAAACTGCATATTACCCTTGCCCAGTCGCCTGCGACGGGGTCTTCTGGATCTGGTGTAAGCTTTCCTGGACGTGGTGTAAGCTTTCCAGCACCAGGGGATGAGTAACAACCAAAGACCTCAGGAATCGCAGAAAGCTTGTCTCAAGAACTTCTACTTATTTAATGGGATGGCGAAAAATGTTAGAACTTTACTCAACAAAATAGATGTATTCGTTGTTATGTAATGCACTAAAATTCACACGCCAGCACGTGGTGTACAGTAATATTCTAGCAGCCGGTCACGCTTTGGCGCGGAGGAGCTACGCCTCAATGTCTCGTCTGCGCTTCAATCTGTAATGTATGTTGGGGGGGGTTAAAGGTTATAAGCCAGTTGTAAAAGCATTTATTCGAATAGATATATTATTTCGAATTTATAGCTTAATTAATTATTAAAAAAAAATCTTGTAATATGAGTTGTAGAAGGCATAGTTTTGCAGGCCCTTCACACATCAAAAAAGAAAATGTAATCTAATAAGCCTCAAACAAATGATGATATTGAAAATGTGTTAGGTGAACTTTCGGACGAAAGATGTTGACAACGATGCGAAGGTGACTCACAAATAAAATGTTTAAGAATACTGTTTGCAGTAATAAAATTACTATTGCCAACTTATAATAATTCATATATATATTAAATACTTGTTAGTGATAAAGTATCTTACGTATGTAATGCATTTTGTCACTTATTTTCATTCTTTTGTTTCATTTTTTACACATCACGCCCCAGCGCGTAATGGGGATTTAGGAAATAATTTTACCTCAAGTGCCTATCATGCGCTGGTCTGTAGTCAAAATATTCTATTAGGAATGGCCGAAATATTATTTAGTAATCAATATGATATATATAATCATGTTTTTCTCTACCACTTTAAAAAATATTTGTTATAAAAAATGAGTCGCCATCTGGGTAAAGCCCATTTCTATGGCGGAGCAATAATTATCAAAACATTCTCATGTGACGGGCAGCGAAAGTGTAAACAAACGTTTCAAATTTCAAATGCAGTTGTCGGTGTTGCACTTATTCGAATAAGCAGTATCTCAAAACAACAGCTTCTCGGCTTTTCTATAATGTCTGACTTGCACTTTGCAGCCTGCCCGTTTCAGCATTTTCAAGCTCTACAATATTCCAGCCAAAACGCTTTAATGATTTATTTTGATTGCCGCTCTATTTGACATCAGGCGCCTTAGCAACTTTCGCCATCTTGCAGTGTTGCTGATCCGCTTCCCTCACCGAGCTGTATCTTAATTTTTTAAATTTCTATTCAATATCAATAAAATGGCAAAACAATTTACAATTATTCATTTGCTATGTCACTTTCCACAACACGATGTAGCAGTTTTATTTTCAATCCATTATAAAGCTATAGCATTTCTACAATCTATTATAAAGTTCTTGGTCTTCATAAGTCTCTGATGTAAATTAAGAGGAATATGTAAAATATTAATAGAAATTTCTAGATTTATTGAAAACTCACTAAAATGATTAATTACTATTTACTGCACTAATACGAGAAAACTTGATAATTGTCATCTCGGGCACATAAATAAATTTAAATTTATTTATTAATTAACCGAAACATAAAACTTATTTAAATAACGCAGTTTATAATTATTTTTTTAAATAAGAAAACAATAACATAATTCATAAATTGAAGAAAATTAAGCCTATGTAATGAGCAGTGAAAGTATATTTTTATCTATACCAGGGATGGCCAACCCGCGGCCCACCTTGAATATCTTCCAAGCCCAAGAAATTTATCAGACTTTTTACAAAATATATTTTATAATGACCAAAGTAGTGAAAACCAATGTATTTAAAAAAATACATTTGTACATCCTTCATATTCAAAAATTAACTGTCTGTGAGTATGTAACAGATACAGCCTATTTTATTTATGCGCTTACAGACTTTACAGTTAGCTTTTTATAAAGCTTACGTCACAAAAAGAAATTTTTTAATTTGAGAGATTTGGCACAAAAAATTGTTATCGTATTTGGTTCAACTTAAATCTGCGAATGGTTCCCCCGAAAATGAAATTAACACACAACACGCTCAAATATAACGGACGCTAATCTGCAACACCAATTATGCAAATACCCAAAATGAGATCTATTTGTAAAAGCTAAGAGCTAAAAAGCTATTTGTAAAAGCTATAGCACTAGTAAAATAAATATTTTTAATGATTTAATTTTTTTATTACATTTATATTATATATATTTTATATTTCATTTTAGTATCATTGCTATTATATTATCTATGTTTACATGTAAAAATAATAATAAGCACATTAATAATAACTCATTCTGTTTCAATTTTTCCCTGAAAAAATGTCTATAGTGGGTCTCAATCTAATAGGGGGATCTATAATTTTATATGTGGTCCGTGGATGCATTTCCAAAGTGGCCCGCCCTGATCTATGAGTTTGGCTACCATTGAACTAAATATATCTATCTACCCAGACAAAAATTAAATTTGAGTTCAGAGGAACAGCGTTTGTTCAATGAAATATCATTAAATAAAAAAAAATTACTTTGCATAATTACAAAGATTTCAGCAGCCAAAAAACTTCTGGCCAAAAGTTTAAAATTTAATTGTTGGGCAAACGTTTAATGAGTAAGATCTCACGAACAGTATGAGATCTTTCCACTTAATAAACTCCATACATTCATTCTCACGGTGCAAGAAAATTAAACAAGAAAAAAAGGAGAAAATTACATATCATTATCTGATAGCCTATCTCTCATCAGTAAGTATTTCGGGAGCGTCAATTTGTAAAGTGAAACAAACCAATAGACCGGGTGAAGGACACATTCGACTTCTCTAAAATCTTGATGTCCTCGTTTTAAGCAGATATTTATGACTGAACTAGCTTATTTCACGAGACAGAAAGAAAGAGAGAAAAAAAGCTAATACATGTGGAGTGGAAATTTAATAAACTTTTATAATAATCACGAAATTAATTGCATAAACACAATGCAGTAACTCGAACAATCCATCAAAACACTCTACTGAAAGTTCCGAAGTCTCGGTGGAACACGTGCTTGACTCAGAACGCTCTGCACAATAAAACTAAAAACTAAGCTCAGTAAGAAAAAGAAAAAAGGCTGCAATGATTACATAATGAAGTATAATTACTCATGCTTTACAAACAGGATGGATACGAATGGCTGTCGGAATTTTTCCTTTTTTTTTTCACACTGGTGGATTTTGGAAAGAAGCCACCTCCATATCCCCTTCCCCCCCCAAATGAACGAGCGAGTCATGATGAATGAGTTGGCTCAAAAATTAAAGACTCGCAACCTGCAATTTTTTGAAAAAAAAAAAAAAAAAAAAAAGAAAAGAAAAGAAATCACTTGAATAAAAGTGAGAGGGCTTAAGTGATATTTATCTTCTTTTTTTTTCACGATTCGTTTTCTAGCACCTTTCTCTTCTAATTTCTTTTGTTCTTAAGATTGAAAGACAGAAGAGATGGATTCAAATTACAAGGGGCAAACTTTCAAGAATTTTGGAATTTATATAATTTAGTATATAACAATGCACTTCGACCATGTCTACAGGATTTAGAGTGTGGTTTCCATACAAGAAGGGGCTAAAAGATATGAAACGTTTCATAATGAAACCTTTCTACACCAATAAAACATTTTAGCCATTTAACTCGACTGATGGGAATCGAATCTTATACTTTTTTATTCGAAAACCCCTTTCAAATTAAACAATTTTCGATGAACCCCATTATTAACGTTCAAAACCTCCTGAAAACAGCATTGTAAGAAGTCTAATTATATAAATAAAACATTTAATGTGTTTTCATCTTTATATATCTATAAAAATAAGTATAAGTAATCACAATTTAAAAATCCATACATAATAAAAAATATGTATATCTAATCCCAATATAAAAATCTATATATAATGAAAATATATATAAACAATCACAATGTAAAAATCTATACATAATACAAATATATATAAATATTCCCAATGCACAAGTCTATATATGTGATAAAAATATATATCTAAATAATCATAAGGACAAAAATTCCAGAAAATACATTGCATACAACATTGTAAAAAAAATTTTTAGGAAACATTAAACAATATTAATAATAAAAAGTTAAAATGCTCATTTCTAACATAAATTTTTTTAAAAAATTCGGATGGGGTAATTTTTTTTTATTTTTGAACCACTGATATAAACGTAAACTTGCAAACTGTAAGACAGCAAAACAAAATATTTAAATTTATAGAAACTGAACCAATAGGTATTCTAATTTTGAGTTACCCAAAACACTTGCTTATATATATATATATATATATCCATTCGTCAAGGATGAAATTTGTAAAAAATAAAGGTAAAGTTGGTTGATGACATACAAAGATAGGTAGGTAGTATTCATTAAAGTATTCACCCATATTGTCTGTACACTTTTGCCACTTAAGCGGCAGATTGTTCAAACCGGCAGATATAAAAGCCCTGGTAGGCGAGAGTCAATTGCAATCCTGAAAGGACAGTTTTAAAGCATTGGCAGAATTAAATTGTTTTCCTATTAAAAAGTTATCCGAATTGCGGAAGAAGCGGTAGGTAGGTTACTTGCGCTACACCACCAAACACTCACCATCAGCTTTGTGATGAATATTAGGCTTTGCAGTGTGTTTTGTGATTCATCCTTGTCTAACTCCTGCTGAACGTTTGCGATTGTCATATTTGGATCCATTTCACATCACAAGTGACGATTCGATTCAAAACTGCTCAATTCGATTCAAACCCACAAAGAGACAGCAGGCAAGCTTCCAAACGTTTCTGATTCTGTTTTTCTGGGACCAACTTATTCAACTTTTTCATTTTACCGACTTCAGATAAATGAGTTAATATTGTTTGTTTGCTAACACCAAACTTCAACAATAATCATTAGACACTCTAATATGGGTCAGACTCAAAGGTGGCCTTTAGTTCTTCATTATTGACTTTTGATTCTGGCCAACCATGTAGCTCATTTGGGAGGCTTCATTCATCATAGCTCATAGTTCATTTATCGAATTATGTACGAAATTTGGCGAACCAATTTGATACTATCGTTTTATAGTAGCATTAGAGCCAAATACATTGTTAATGTTTCAAGCTGCCTGGGATGCCGTAGTTCTAGGTACGAACTCATACTTCATAATAGTGTGAATTTTTTTAAAATTTTTAGAGCTTACAATGATTTCTTAAGACAGGCGAAATTCATAAAAAAACAGTAAAATATTAAGCCAATGTCAAATAATGAGCTGTTAAAATTGACAACATTTGTCACTGCAAATTCCATCCTTGCCAACCAGATTATATATATATATATTATTTTAATCAAACTATAAGTCCGTTCTTACATCAAGAAATTTTTTCACTTCATGAAACGACGATGTATTACAGATTTATATCTATCTATAAAATAAAAAGAATTATATTCACTCAAAAAGTTTTGAAAATTTTTGTAGTTTAATAAATGAAAAAATGTATAATGTGTCTAGCACCCAAGTCGAAAATGTTTTGGTCGGTTGAAAAGTAAAAAGAAAAACAAATATTGTCGCCTAGACTTTTTTGGGGCTCTCACTGGAGTTTTTTCCTTAACTTTTGCTCTTCAGGTTCCCAAAACGTTTTCAATTCGGATTCTAGACACATCAAGACATTTTTTTTTTTTTCGTTTATCTAACTATAAAAGTTTCAGAACTTTTCGTAAATCCAATCTATTTGAAATAGATCGATTTTGCAAAATTTTAGTAAAACTTCTTTTTCTGAAAATGAACTAAAAGGCGCTCTATGAAAGCAACTATACAGTATAACAGTGAAAATACTAAAAACAACCGATGAAATATGCAAAAAAGTTGCGGCCATTCAAGTGGTAAGGATGAATTCCGATTTGATAAAATGTCTTAGAACATGAACAGCGAAACAGTCGTTCGTGTATTTATAACATGTAAACAGATAGGGATTTACCAGACTTTAAGGCAGGGTAGATGGTAACGATATGACGTTATAAACATTTCGGATATAAGTATTCCATAAACTGCAAATCTTGTCAACTACCCACACTATATAGTAATCAGCATTAACTTTCAAAATGTAGTTGATTACCTATACCAGTCTGTCTATAAAGTAAAGGAACTAGCTTCGTAGATCCCTTTGAAAGCACGAAGAGTCAAATTGCTGCCAGCGGATGAGGATTTTAGGCATGTCCGAGCCTATAGAGAAATTCTCATCACTATTGGATCCTTAGAGTTTCGCCAATGATTCAGCATGCTTGCATGTCACAGTTAAAATGGTTAGTTATAAACTGAGTTTGAATTTGAAATTTTGATGCAATCAAGCAAAATACCATCATTACAAATGCTTAGTCGGGCTTAGGAAGAAGACTGGGGTTTTAAAAAGAGTGGATTGAGGTCGTGAGCAAGTGGAAGACGATAAATTCTCAGTGTGTCCATCCACTTCGAGAACGAATGCATAAAAAAATGCCACATGTTTCAGGCAGACTCGACTGAGTATTAGAGTGATGTTTGAAACTGCCGTTATAGAAGAAGATATTGTATGGAGACATGAAAAGTGTTTGTACCAAAAATGATTCGTAGGGTTCTCTTATGAAAACAAACAACACCTTCGCACACAGCACTCTCCGTGCAGCAGTGTTTGGTTGAAAACAGATTGCAACACTCGAACCTCCTCCATATTTCATCACCCTGTGACATATTTTTATCCAAAAATAAAATCTGTGCTGAAAAGAACCAGCTTTGAGTCAGCTTGGAGGCGTTTAAGAAGAAAATATCTCAGTTATTTTAACAGTTATCAAAAAATGAACTGCAATACACTTATGAATGGGTGGATGTATGAGAGCCAATGTTGAATGCATTGAATGAAAATAAAAATAATAAATTGCAAATAAATATTTTTTTTTAGTAAAAAATTCTGCAGCAGATAAAGTACAGGCCGTTCAAGTGCCAGTTTTGCCAGAAGTCTTTTAATGTGAAAATGATTCATATTACCAAAGAACTTAACTTATTTCATGGAATGAACGACTTCAAACACATATTATTACTTAGTGGTCGTTTTACTAGCGTGCCTAAAAGCAATTCTTTGAATTACCGCCTGCTATCTGACCAAACTCTTCCTCAGTGAACTACCGAAAAATAGAACAAGGTCATTCTAATTTGCAAATGAAACGGAATGATGGATTTACATCAAATGTATTAAAGCGTTGATATAGAATGCTTTTTTAAACCTCTGACAGCCAACACCATTATCACAGTAAATGGATGTACAAAAACTACAACAACAACTGTCGCAAATATAATGAGTCCTATAAAACAAGTAATGTTACGAAAGGAAGTTGAAGACTTCCCTACAAGACAGCTCTAAGAAAATGCCACCTGTAGATAGACACGTGTTTTAAATTTTTGCCAATTAACTATCGTCTTTTTTTTCTCCTATTCTTTGTTATATTTTTTGGCTGATCAGATGGTTTTGTATTCTGAATCGGAAAAATTGTCGTTTTTCATAGTTTAAGCCAAATTACATTCATTTGTAACGGCCAAAGAAAATGACATTAGAAGTCGGCCATAGCATTTCCTATTCCCTGATGGTTTACCATAATTTTTCAACTATGATCGTATTAATGGCTTTTAAAAAATTAATAAATTCCTCGACCTTCACAGAACTCATATCAATAAACGCAATTTTAGCATCAACAGAGCTTTTATTACTACTTTAAAGATATATCATTTTCAATTACCTAAAAGATATCCTAGTGCTTAAAATAAGCTATAAAAATAACAGTACTAAATTAACAGGTACCAAAGTTTTATAAAATAGTTGAAGACAAGCAAAAACAAAATTGTATATTTGAATCATAAAGTTGGAATGACTGATCAATTTGAAAGTAAATTCTTTGACCTCCTCCTCCTTCACCAGATGTCAATTTTCTACGTAGTCTTGATGGTCCAGTGGGGTTTCCATCGAGATAATCCTTCTTGACAAGGTTCAATATTGCTGTGTTAATTATTGATCGTCATTCAGAAATTGCCACGATCACTAAACTTGGGTTTGGTTTGTCTCTGTGCAGTCATCTTTTGCACACATTGGGTTAATTAGACCTGGAATTACGGTTTGACGTGGATTTTGAACCACTCACAAAGATCCATGCCACCACCAGGTTTCGATCCTGAAGCCTGTGGTACCAAAGGCCAGAGCGCTTACCAGTTGGCTGTCAGGCCACAAACGAAACTTGGCAGTCGGCGCCTCAGTTGTAGAATATTCAAAATTGTGAAAAAATATAAATTATTTGACATAAAAGAATTTGAAGTTGGATTTAGTATCAGCACCTTACTCAAACTCCCGACTTCTTCAAAAAAATACTCGCCTTCTGATTGATTGTTCCAACATTCCATTTCTGTACAGAAGGCTCCATGCCTAATCAATTCAGAACGCATGTATTTAGGCTTAGATGAATATTGTTGGATTTTGTGCTATTGTACCTTTGATATACTACGTTAAGAGATTTTCTGCGTATCATCCAAGTTCTACGCATTGTTGAATAAACATGCAATTAATTTGTGATATTAGATTAAATATACGGTATTTAATCTCAATTTCTAATTTGACACTATTTTGTCGAGATTCGACTTTTTTCTTCCATGAACAAAATTTCTGCGTACCAAAACACGTACGTTCTGCGTACGTTTTCAAAAAGAATCAATACGAAAAGGATATCAGTCGAAAAAATGAATTGTGCAGCAAATTAAAATGAAAAGACGAAAATTATTAAAACCAATATTAAATAAATAAATAACTTCATTAAATGATAAATTATTGTTTTTACAAATTCTATAATCTTCGAGAACTTCGAGGAATATACCAATTAAATAAAATGTCAAAAATTATTTATTTCCTTTTCAAAACATTATTTAAATAAGAACAAATACATGACATTAAAATTGAATAAAAAAAATGTATTTTGAAATTCAATAAGCCTATTTTTTATAACATTTACAGATGTGCTACAGTTCTAGAGCAGGGGGTGGCTAACCGGCAGCCGCCTTGAACATTTTCCAGGGCCTGTGAGATGTATCACACTTTTATAAAATATATTTATTTTATAATGGCCAAAGTAGTGGAAAACAAATTATTAAAAAAATACATTATGCGTGCATCCGTATAATCAAAAATTAAATGTTGAAATGATGATAAAAATTAACTTTGATTTTAAAATAATATTCTTTCGAATACACGGCAGATAATGCCTGTTTTATTCATGAGTTTACAGTTACGAGTTCTCAGAATAATTAAATTATATTCCGCGAACTCATGATGCGCGCGTATTGATTTGCAAAAGCTAAGTGAAAGAGTGGAGAAACACCTATCGCACTAGTGAAATAAATATTTTTGAATGATTTTATCTTTTTTTATTTCATTTATATTTACATATTTTTTTTATATTTCTTTTTAGTGTTCGATATTTCTTTACAATGTGCGTTTAATATCATTATTATTATAGTATCTATGTTTACATATAAGAATAATAGTAAACATAAAAATAATAGCTCATTATGTTTCCATTTTCACTCAAAAAAAAAATGTCTATAGTGGGTCTAAAACTAATATGGGGATATATAATTTTACATGCGGCCCACGGAATTATGATGCATTTCAAAGTGGCCCGCTAGATCAACTGGGTTGGCCAACCCTGTTCTAGGCTTTTGAATTTTTTCGCACATTATATGAATTCTGTCCTGAGAAAAGCATCTTCTAAAAGAGAATTAAAGGAAAATGGTGATTTATGGTTTAAAAAAAAAGCAATACAAAATCGTATAACATAGGAAAAATTTTTATTATATTCAATTGTTTTATAAAAAATAGAAACAAAAATTCATCAAAACACATAAATTTTTAGTAATTTATAAAAACTGTAATATACTATTTAATAAATTTATTTTATTTTATAATTTGATAAATTTATTATAATTTCAATTGTAGTAATAATATTAAAATGTAACTTTTATTTGATATAAAAATTGTTTTATCGTATTAACCCTTTTCCTGTTCCTCCCCATCCCAAAATCGACGAGACTTTTCGAGACCTCCATAAAGCCCCTGTTTAAACTCTAGATTTTCGCATCTGTGGAAGACATTGCGCATTTATAAAGAGTTTTTCTAGAAGGACGAGTGGCCTGAGATGGAAACAGCAAAGAAAACTCCTCTTCAAGAGTCAGATCTCCTTCAAAACCCCATCTGGTTCGGAAGCCGGCATTTTTAGTTTCGACCTCTTCTGCTAAATCCCACCAACCCTCCCCACAAAAACAAAAACTCGCCCAAAAGATGGGCATTAAAATAATATTTTAGAACCTGCAAAAGTTGGAGTTTTTTTCTCCTAACCACTCTCTCTTTTGCAGAAGCAAACTTAGACAGTGACGGTGGCAGTTCTTAAAGGAAAAAAAATAACAACAATGAATACCAAACAAAAAAATAAAATATATATATTTATAAATAAAGTAAAAACTCGCCTTCTTCTAAATGTTTTCCAGTGCCTAAAAGATAAGAATAAATATTTTTCGCAGCATCCAAGCCAGGGTGGAAGAAGAAGAAAAGAGAGAGATTTATCTGTTTTATTTATTATTATTTTTACTTTACTTCACTTCAGTTCTCGAAAAGAGAGAAAACCGTCTGGCTTTGCGTTAAGCCCGGAATAAAGAGTCGTGGGGGCCGCACTTTGTTTTTGTGGCCCCGGGGCCCGAAAACTTCCCGCCTTCTCTTCTCTTTCTCTGTACAATAATCTCCATTTTCTGCATTCTTTTCTGCCGGGGCTGAAAGAAAGGGGGAGGGGATGTCTCTGCGGAAGGGGGAGGGGTTAGGAGAGAAAAGCTCTCTGTTGCAAAGTGCACTTCCTTCACAATATGGATGCTGTTAAGAAAAAAAAAAACGAGTTTTAAAAAAACTAAGATTCTATTTTTTCAACAACTCACAACCAGTGAATGCGGCTTTTTTTTTTTCTTTCTTTGGCCGTAATCTGTTTTCAGGTAGAACAAAGGAAAGGTATTTATATAAGTTTTAAACGACGCTAAGTATTCACGGCTTATATATAAAAAAATACTTTTTTTTTTTAATACTGCAATTTTAGAACCGATTTTTATGTGGTAAATTTTCTTAATTTCTATATATATATTTAAGTCTATTTAATTTTAATAGACGTAATTTTAATAGATATACTGTAAGGTTTAAAAGATGTTGAAGCCGTGCGGTTGGTACTTTATAGAAATATTTCTTTAAATTAATCGGGGAAAAAAAAAAAAAACGTTCAACTATTAGATCAAAGCATAATTGCAATTTAAGAAAAAAAAAATTATTGAATTAAATAGATTAATAAATTCAATAATTAAGAAAATGAGTCATCAGCAGTGAAAGGCAGTAAATCAATTTTTCATTTTTAATTCCTTGCTGCATCCGCTTCTGCTGAAATTAACTCGTATTAAAACTTGTTTACAAGCAATGCATCCATTCAAACATGACCACTATCATCTATGACACCAGATTCTTTAATATTTAATACTTTGACATATGAAATTGCCGGAGATGGATTTAATAAATTTAACTGTTATGGTCTAAAAATAGAAACACATAACACTAGAGGACTGTAAAACACAACACCTGCTATTCTCAAATAAAATACCTGCTATTCTCAAATAGACAATTTCAAGTTACATGTTATTTTAGAAATCAGAAATCTATAAGCGTATTTGTTTGAGAAATCGATCTAATATAATATAAAATCAATAGCTTTATTTTTGCTGATTTTTTTTCATTATTTGAGTTTTAAAAGTCATGAATTTGAATCATCATCATCATTGCCGCAACAGCCCTATGGTGGGTTCAAAGCCGTCTGCTTAGTGGCAGATTTCGATACAGAAGAAGTTTCGTTTTTACGGGGTAGTTGTCAGCACTACGTCCTACAGTATTAGACCAGGACCTACGGCTTAAAGTGGATTCCGAACCACTACAAACATCCATGGCCTCACCGGGACTCGAACCCGAAATCTGTGGAGCACAGCGCCAGAGCGCTAGTCACTGGCCCATTAGGCCATTAGGCCCCCATGAATTTGAATATTTTGGTTTAAACTGAAGTAAATTTTATCACTTATATTGTAAATGTAACTTTGATTGGCTTTATTCAGAAATTTCTTTTATTCTAATAAATATTTCAGATGATCGGGAAAATTTCATCATCATATACCAATTTCAGTAAAAAAATCATTTTAGTAAATAACTGTTTATCATAATCAATTTTCAGTAAAATAAAAAACAAGATTAATAATTTTGAATGTATTTATTAAAATAAATATGCATAAAGAAATACACTTTTTATATTCTAAAAATTGCAACATTGAAAATTTTCTGATTGGTTTTTTCTCTTTATAAATGTTTTTATAGCAAGAAAAACCCCATTGCTCAATTTTTTCGACAAATGTATATATATATATATATATTTATATATAGTATATTCCCTTCCCAGACAAAGCCATTTAAGTTTATAGTATCTGAATCCCTTCCTCCGTTTTCGTTTCATAACACTATAAATCAATTTAACTGTATATTTCCATACTGAACACTAGCAAGTCGTAGAAACTAATCCAACATTAAAGTCCACAAACGTTCACGGCCTACTCGTATAAAAAAGTACGTGTATAGTAAATGCGTACATAAAGTATGTACATTTTCAGTTCATCTTCACCATCAAAACTTTGAAGGAGAACAAATAATAAAGTATTAAAAAATACTTTAAATACAAGAATTGCATAAAGTTTGTTTAAAATTACAAAAATTTATTCAAAGGCAAAAAAAGACAGGTAGATGATTTACAAATGAGATCTATATATTTAAGGGATTTTTGCCTCATTTGATTTTAATTTAATTTAATGCATATTTATGCGGGCATCATGAGTTACACAAATCACATAAAAATGAAACTCAAAACTTTGCCATGTTTGTTGTAGCACATTCTCGTCAATGATGCAAATGCCATCAGTGATCCTCTGCTTTATGTATACTATGTATCCTACCTTTGTTCTCTACGATATCTTTAATTCCCATAGGAAAACGTCATAGATAGTGATATCAAGGAAGAATCAAAGGTTTATATTTAATTAAATTAACTTATGTTTAAGATGGTACATCGAAAAAAAGTCTCGGATATGATTATTCCAAAGGCTCGTGCCCACCGAGGCGTGAGGCTTTAAGCGACAAGAGTTGACCCATCACCAGCCTCAACCCGTTCGCCTGAAACAGGTTTGAAATGCACCGCTTCGAGTCGACCCACTTTCAACTCGAAGCGGAACTTCCCCTAGGCGTAATGCTATTCCTGACGTTTAGCTGTGAAGGAGGTCGAAAAATGTTCTCGCCTGCCGCTTGAATCTTCAACGCCTTTCGCCTCGGTGGGAAGGAGCCTTAAAGGAGAGGTTCACTGTCGACATTGTCACCATGGATGATTGCTTGCAACACGAACATGGCATGGTTTTGAGTTAAATCTTGAGATGCTTCTTGCAACTATTGATGTCCGTATAGATATGCATAGCATTAAATTAAATTAAATTAAAATCAAATGTGGCAAAAATTTTTAAATAAAATCTTATCATTTTGTAATAATTTACACTTATCTGTCTTTTCCTTTGCCTTTGGACTAAAAAAAAACTTTGAAAAAAAACCTTTTTTGAAATTGTAAAAGACTTTTTATAGACACCCTGTATAAGATCAAATGTGCATTCTGGCAGAGTCTAGGTGCATGCATATATCGTGGAAAAATTAAAACATCCTATTGCATAATTTAAAAGAATTTTTAACATTTCAAACTGAGTTGTGGTGAACCGGGGCATGCAAGTTATAGTTGTACAGTTGTATTCATATGCTTAAGACCATTCATTTGTTGGAAAAAAAATTTGTCTCACAAGTTATTAATATTCTTATGATGTTTATTTGTAATATATCAATTTTTTTCTAATTAGTCCAGAATATTAGTAATGAGTTCTTTTATATGAAACCTGCTAAATGTCCATAATATATAGACCATCACAGACCCTCGTCTTATTTGACAAAAATAAAGAGTTTCATTTTTATTGCTTCGAAAAACTGAATACCACATCCCGTTTCACCGTACATTTTTGTTTAATAATGTTGTTGTTGTTAAATGCAATGTTAATTTGTTAATTTCTGAAATAATTGTGTTTATCGTGATGATTCTTCGAATCAAGAATTTCGGGAGATGCAGTTTATTTTAAAAAATGAAGGTAAGTATGCATCAAATTACGTATCCATGTTTGCAAGTTGTATAAACTATTTGCAGCCTCTTGTATATTCAACAGGTGTGCGTGGCAAGTCAGAAGAAAACTTTGCGACTCTTTCTTTTTCCAGAAACTCTTCTGCATTACTAATGAAACGTTACAAAAACTTTGATTCAGGTCGGAATTTTTATACAATTTTATTAATTTAATGTGCTATTGTGATCTTTACAAATGGATTTAGAGAAATTTGTGAAATGAATTCAATGACTTTTATTAAACTCATATAAAAATATTTTTGCATAACAAAGTAATTGAAAGGCGTACTATTTTCTCTCACTTGAAAGATACAGTACTCTAAATTTACTTATAAATAACACCACTAAACCAACAGGCATCAAAGTACTACAGGACAAGCAAAAGAACGTTGTACATTTTCATCAAAGATGTTATACTTATACATGAAGTATAGTTTTCCTTAATAATAGATTGACCTTTAATAGATCTTCTTCCAATGCTGATTCAGGAGAATTTTATATCCCTCATTACTGAGAAAAGCTATATTTGGTCTGCTGATAAAGCAGTCACTATTATTGCTGTCGCTTGCATTACTGAAGGATGCAATTAAATGACTTCCTTAATACTTAATTTTAACATGTAATCCCTATGATTTTGGGAAAAATAAAAATTATTTTTATATAAGAGTCGTGAGTAGAATTTTTAAACCTTTTAAACTCCTTCAAAAATGCTTGACTCCCCGACTTCTTGCTCCCCTGACTCTGATTCCGATTTCCCACGTGTGCCCAATGGGATGACTTTTTTGTTCCAATACAAGCTGTGCAGCTTTTTTTGTTCCAGTGCAGCTTTCACTGTGCCATTCATTCTTATTGGCCGAGGTGGATATCAGAAATTGTACTTTTTACAGATTTTTTTAGTCTGATTATTATGATTAAATTAGTTTATTAGTTTAGATTAAATTAGTTAGAGTTTATGTACGTCTCGTGATATGTATATTTTTTGCATTTATTTGTAACGCACGAGAGATTTTTCTTTAATTGTGACCAAAGCAAACTAAAAGACTGCAGGTGATCCCTGTATTAAATCAAAGTGGTGGCTGGAAAATTGCTTGATTCTAGAGTGAGTTTTAAATTACGAGATATGAATTTAGAGTAAATATTGTAAAATATTCGCTGATGATATGTTAATCGGTTTTTAGCTTGTAAATAGTAATGACAGAAAGAAAATTTCGCTAAGACTACTGAAGAATTCTCAATTTAATAGTTATTTTTATTGTTACTATTAGCGAAATAACTCTTGAATAAAGGGCGTTAATTACCATTGCACTCCAATTCAGTTGTACAAGATATTACAAATCTGTAATTAGATGTAATTAATACTAAGAAATTGGGGATCTCAATGAAACACGTTAAGCCTCTGAATACGAAAAATTCTGAGTTCGAAATTCTACAAGAGAAATCAAACTGAAAACTCGGCTAGCGATAAGTACAAAAAAATTTGAATTTAAGTGTTAACTATTGATCAACAACTGACAACAATAGAATTCTTTTAGTACCTTTTAGTGCCATTTTTTTTTAATACCATTTCCTAGAAATTGAAATTAATAATACTAACAGTGTTGTTAACACCACCAACAACTAAAAAACCTGCATAATTCACCTTTTTCTAAATACCTAATTTTAATAACCTAATTAAAATTAAGTAACTAATTTTTTTCTAAATAGAGATATCTAATTCACCAATTCTGACAACTGCATAATTCACCTTTTTCCTGATGCCCTTTTTTGATTAGTCAAAATTAATAAAGGCCCCGTGGTTAAGAATTTTGTTATGCAGATGATTTCTTTCACTAAAAATATCTCTCTGTCATTTCCAAAACGTGAAGCTGCCATAAAAAGTAAAAAAAAAAAAAATGGATAAAAAGTGGTTCCTCATAAATAATAATAAACATCGTTTTTTTCACAAAGTCCTTCTAGATATTGATATTTCTATTATACAACTGAATTATCATGAAACAAAAAACTTTTTTTTTTTATTAATATTAAAATTCCTTTGAAATAAATATTTAGGAAGTTCCACTCATTAATAAAAAAAAACCCATGAAATACAAATTTTGTTGCACAAAACAAAAACAAAAAACAAAAATAAATAAATAAATAATAAATAAAAAAAAATAAATAAATAAAAAATGCAGAAATGCAAATTTTATTACACACAGGCAGTTTGCAATGATATCGTTAATAATAATTTTCTACAAATGTATTTTAATGCTATTAAATATTTCTGGTACTAAATTGTGCACATTTTAATTTTAACAAAAATGTTTAAACATTACTCTTAGCATTTTCAATACCTGATCTTTTACTGACATTTTATTATTATTATTTTTTTTTTTTTGTAAAAAAAAAAAAATATTTATTAATTTATTGAATTTGAACACACAGTTTTTATGTTTGTGAAAATATTTCGAATCTATCCTTTATTTAGTAAAAATAGTAATTGCTGAAGAGAAACAGATTTAGTGAAAATTTTGAGAATTTACATACAATCATCAGTCAGTATGTATCCTCTAAATATTCAATTTCTTATCAATCAAAAAAATGAACGACAGTAAATATGAATTTAAATTGTATACTCACTAGCATTTAAAAATTATTTCATTCCTTGTATATGGAAAAGAAAAGAATTTCTATTGGTAAGTTAATTCAACCACAAACAAAATAAGTTTTTAGACACCTTGATCATGTGCCACATTTTTATGCCACACCGACCAAGAAGAGACGCCTTTCAGCGGTAACCAGTCAGCATTTCACGTCTTATGTGAGAAGGCTTGGTTTGGTTTGTCGCTCTACAGTCATTTGTGTACACTTTAGGCTCATTAGACCAGGACCTACAGGTTAACGTGGATTCTGAACCACTCAAAAACATCCATGCCCGGCCAGGATTCGAGCCTGAAACCTGTGGTACCAAAGGCCGCAGCACTAGCCAATTAGCCATCAGGCAAATGGAGGAGAGCTAAAACACTCCACCAGTCAGTCTGATTGTTTTTTTTTTTTTTTTTTGTTCTAATGCAGCTGGTCAGTCAGTCTGATTGTAGATATGATACTTAGACGAACTATCACAATCCAACAGTGACGGATGATAATCTCTCTGTTTGGTTTGTCTTTTTTGGTCTTTTTGTGCACATTTTAGGCTAATTAGATAGGGACATACAGTTAAACATGGATTCGAACTACTCACAAATATCCATGCCACCTTAGGATTCGAATCTGAAGCCTGTGGTACCAAAGGACAGAACGCTAGCCAATTGGCCATCAGGGCGCGTATGAAAATCATATCTGAGCCGGATCAATCTAGTTACGCTGTTAGTGAAATTTTAAACTAAACGTATTTTCACAATATGATATACGTACTGGATTCCTGAATCAAACATTAGCTGATGGCTGACATGTTGATAATCAGTAGCGATGGAAGAAATACATTAAGAGCAACCAATCTAATCCAGACTGATAAGACCAGTTGATAATTGCCAAAAAAGGCTGTTTCTCAGCTTAAAAGAATAAAAATAATAATAATAAAAAAATAATAATAATAAACCTTTGAAGGAAATATTTTTCATCTTCATCCAAAGTTGTTGTTTTTTTGTTTTTTTTTTTTGGTTTTAAGTTACGTGTCCATGATTTCGGTGATCCAGATTCTTTGAAGAAATGTATTGTTTTAAAGTAAATGTGACACAAGTTGAGGCGCTGACCTCCCTATGAAGTAACAGAAACCAGAGATTCTCATTATATAGTATATCGGATTTAAAAACGAGTACGTCTCACTTCAAAAACACATAAACGCAAACAGATAATGAACGCTGATTTCAGATGATGCATTACAAGCAGAAATCGGAAATCCCATGACCTTTATAATGATGGACGGAGGTTGGAAACTGTGGTTTCATGTTACCATTTCTCCCCGTTGCTGCGCGACGCTGTATGGCAGGATTTAAGGGCAGTGAGTGCATGATTATCAGACGCATTACTGGACACCCACTGGATGGTCGCTATGAAACTTTAGAACATAATGGCTATGGATTTCTTAGATAATGCGCGGCTCGCATGTCTCCACATTACAACGGATAATACGCTATTAAACAATGTGTTAACTACTGTAAGTTAACTCCCGCCTTAGGAAATAGAACTGCAATCGGTTGAATCCTGTTTTAGGACACCAGTTTTGTCTAAGTCGTCAAACCAACTATGATGCACACAAATTATGGTATGAGGTTTATAAGCATTGCAGAAGAATACGACAGTATCGTCTAACATTACGTGTATTACACATTTTTCATTCTTCTCGGGGTCTGCAGGAATAAAAATGGCCAAAAATTATTTTTTTTTAAATTTGTGAAAAATTTAAAAATAAAATTTGAGTGTTATTTAATTTTAAAATTAATGAATTGCAAGTAGATTATGACTGAATATATGACAATATTAAACACAGTTCCAATTATTTATTTATGTAGTAACTTATCTGTAACTTATATCTGACCGTGATGTTGGCAAAAAATCCACTTTAAGGAAGTGGTGAACTCGAGCGACGCAAGAGCGAGTGTCATATGTTAAAGGCCAAGGCAGATGGAAGAACGGAGGGCCGATGATGTCCAAACAAAGTAACATTGATTATATAATCTGCTTACTGACAAAAAGCACAAGTGTTAAACATTATTAGTTGTTTTTTATATCTAAAATCAAGTCATAAAAGCTATTTAGATTCACTTTCTATCGCGTATACGATATAGTACACCATATCATTGCTTTTTCCATTGTGCGAGGACATTTTTAAGTTCAACCTAATCAATATTTGTTTTAATTGGAGTTTGTCCATTGAAGTTGTTTGTCACTATTGTTTGATGTCCTAAAATAGGATTTTACCCTGCAATTTGCCATTGAAATGGTAACTCCAGAAATACATTTTGTATGCTTTCATAACTTTTTTGTCTATTTCAGGATATGTATATATCTATAGTGAAAATATATATATATATATATATATGTGTATATATATATATATATATATATATATATATATATATATATATATATGTGTATATATATATATATATATATATATATGTGTGTATGTATATATATATATATATATATATATATATATGTGTGTATGTGTATATATATATATATATATATATATATATACATATCCTACTGCCAAGAATGATACCTTCCTCCAAATTAATATCAGAACGAAATACTTTTGAAATCTAGCATTTCTTTGATGAGATCAACAGAACTTGGTTGTGCATTATTTTAAATTGTTAAAACAGAGGCAACATTCGTTTATATTTAAGATAAGTGACTGCGAGTTTTCTTTGGTTTAAGAGAACTTGAAAGCATTTTATTTCAACTTTTAGATAGCTGATATGCATTTACAACAGAGATATAATTTTCAAAAGAGAGCATTTTTGAAATGATTCTCAAAGTTCGTGAACCATTAAAATATTTCCCCATTTTCTAGACATGATTCTTCAAAATAATTTTTTATATTTTCACTTTAATATTTAAAAACATTTTACATGCAAGATTTTATGAAGCGATTTTTTTTTTATAACTAAGCATTTTGGGTTTTTTTTTTTTCTATCTCCACAAAAAAAAAAATAATAATAATTAAAAAAAAACTCAAATTCATACAAGTTAAGTGGAATTTCAAAATTAGCAAAATACTGCTAAAAATAGCTTTTCAAATTTTGCATACTTTACTAAGAGATTAATAGCAGCACATACCAAACGAGAACAGATTCAACATTCATCGCCTATAATAAATTAATATATTATGACTCATCAGTAATTTATTCTATCCACTTAATATTAGGTTAATTAAAAATATACTTAAATTATTATTAAAATAAGTATATTTAAAAATATACTTAGTTCTTTTACTAGGTTTACCTGTTTTTTATAAGCATAACAGCGTATAAAATTAAAACAAAAATATCAATGAAAAATAGAAAATTCACCGTTTAGAAATGGTAATTGAGGATGGGTTTGTCGCTTTACGGTCAGTTTGAGCACACTTTGGGTTAAACAGACCGGAACCTACAATTTAAAAAGTAGGTAATTTAGGAAGATTATCACAATTTTTGAGTAATACGTAATGGTTAACTGTATACTGTTTGGTAATTAGTGAAGTACACCCGTTTTAATATATTAAACAGTAAGTAAATTTGGCAGTTGGAAGTAGTACATTGTCAGAGTCTGAAGATTCATTTCCTTTTTGTGACAAACATTTTTTTTTTCTAATGCAGCTGGCAAACACACACAGCTTGGTCTTAGATGCCTTAAGGCAAGTGCTGCACAGACGTACTCACTTTGCATTACCCAGGGGGCGAGTGTAACTTGAAGATAAGCCACGGACGCGGTGTAACAATGCCCCCGCAACGCTCTACGATCCTATTAGACCGGGACCTACTTTTTAAAGTGAATTCTGAACCACTACAAACAACCATGGCACCGCCGGGACTCGAACCTGAAACCTGTGGTACCGAGCGCCAGAGCGCTAGCCACTCGGCCATTCAGGCCCTTGTGATAAACATTGAAAGCACAATATCTTAAAGGACATGATATGAAGGCGCATGTTTATGTATGAAGAAGGGCTATCATGCGGTTAAAATAATGTCGCGGCAGGTGAAATTGCAATATTTTTGCTTGGTTCAGTAATTTTGCCTCTTGAGGTACTTAAGTTTGTCATATGGTTGACGAGTGCTATTGCTCGGTTAAAAAAAAAAGTCATTGGAGGTGAAAACTCTATGTGAAAATATACTAGAGGCCATATAAGGAACACCTCACCTAAATAGAATATGTAATGATCATAACGAAAAGGAACATAAATGTTTCTCCTATGCAGCCACAAATCGTACAGGCATTATTAGTAACTAATCCGTCAGAATTGTTTTTCAGCAATAAATGACATTGTATTATGTATTATGCACGCTGGCAATGTGCATTTCACTACGAGCTTGCGAAAAAGTGCACAGGTGTCTAAACATATTCGTTGATAGTCACCATCAGTTGTTTACAGTGATGATTTTTCTTACAGAACTTCATCATGTTCCGCTAGTGTGTAAAGAGTCAAGAATTAATTACCATCACCAGAATTTCCATTATACTGATCTTTATGGTAGAAAGGCAATGGTGTGAGTAGGAATTTGGCACACCTGTTACGGACATAGGTAATAAACTTCACATATTCAGAGTTATGTTAATCTTTTTTGTAGAGCAGTTGGTTCAGGTTTTATGTTCATGGATAAAGATGGTCATGCAGAGTCCTGACGACGTGGTTATGCATGAATAAGAGTGACCATGCATGATCAAACGTTAAGGATGATAAAAGAACAGATGAAATGTCTAAATCGATGGTTCTTAATTTAAAGATTCAAATTCTCACTGGTTTATAATTTAAAGATGATGATTCAATCAATAACAAAAACAGTTTTGTTGGGAAGTTATCGTAAAATCTAGTTATAAGCGTAAACCAATGGTCCTTAAAGTGAAAATCCTGAAACCAAGGGGCTCCGAAAACGTTTAGAAAATTGCACCTTTTTTTTTTTTTCTTCATTTTAAAGGTTATCCATTTTACTTTTTTGTTATTAGTATTGTTTGCTTTTTCGTTTAAAATTTTTTTCACAATGTAACTAATCTAATTCCTTTTATTCAGTTTTTAATTCTTGTGATTATTTAAGTATTTTTCTAAAAGGATTTATCACATATAGCATACATACTTTGATATTTTTAGCCCATTCGATAATAGGGATCACATCACTGCAATATATATTTTTTTAATTTGAAAGGAGGCCGCAAATAAAAAAAAAATTAATTTAAGAATCTTTCATGTAAAACCTTTTCGTGAAAACATTTTACTTAAGTCTTGAGGCCGAGAAGAACTCAGGGAGAGGCTGAAACTGAAGACATGCTTACAGATCTTCACCACAAAAATTCAGCTAAAAAGCAGCAGGGAATCATCATCATCAACATCACCAACAGCCCAGTGGGGGCCAAGGCCTGGTACCTACTGGTAGATTTCGAGGCGAGAGATGTTTTCTTTTTACGAAGTAGTGTTGTCAGCTTTACGCTCCACACACATATGAGACCGGGACCTATGGCTTAAAGTGGATTCCGAACCACTACAAACATCCATGGCACTGCCGGGATTCGAACCTGAAATCTTTGGTACCGAGCACCAGAGCGCTAGTCACTCGGGCATGCAGTAAGAAATAGACTTTTATTTATTTGGATAATGTTTTGTGGGGCTGGGGGTACATAAGAAAGAGAAAGATGTCACTCACCGTACACGACCATGACCTGGTCCTCGGCGTCCTGGCTGGCCATGGAGACGACGTGACACGAGTACCTTCCGCTGAGCTCGGTGGTGGGCTTCATGAGGTTGAGCGCCCTGTAGCGCGTGTGCTGGCTGGACGGCGACACTGTGTAGTCCATGTTGAGCTTGCCCCGGACGCGCTCCGACGCGTACCGCTGGTTCAGCTCCGGGATCCACTGGTAGATGGGCTCCGGGTCGTCGTTCAGGAACCACTTCACCACCAGGCGCTTGTCGTCCTCGCTGTAGTTGTACTCGCAGTCCAGCACCACAGAGTCCTCCGTGCCGTTCTGCACCCACCGGGGCATCGACAACCGCGTGATCGTGACACCTGCAACACAGAAAACCCCTTCTTATTACACATCTCCAACCACATAGGGTCAAAAGGAACGGTCACTTCCGATTCTGGTTAAATGAGACAAAAATGAAACTGCTCTAGGCATCCTACCTACTTCCTTGTTTCTATCACTTACTACACGTAGCTCTGGACACATATCACCTACAGAAAAAGAAGCAGATGGTATCATTTCCGATTCTGGTTAAACAATAGTATCGTATATGAGACGACAGAAAATAACCAAACTTAAACTGCTCTAGGCCTCCTATCTACTTCCTTGTTTCTATCACTTACTAAACAACACTCTGGGCACATCTCACCCACAGAGTAAAAGAAACGGAAGATTAACTTTCAATTTTGGTTAAATGACACAGTACTGAATATAAATGTACGGCTGAATATAGATGGATTACAGTGAGTGGTCAATGATAAAGGACAAGAGTGTCGAAGGCGAATCTCACTAGTACTGAATAAAATATGTAAAATTAAAAGAATCGGGACATTTTTCTGTTAAATTGAAGAAGAAAAACAAATCCTCTTTATGATTGGCTGGTTTACAATTGCCATGATATTGGCCTCAGAACTTTCAATGAAGCTGTTACTTGATTATGACAGACAAAATGTTAAAAAAATTTTCGATTGATGGGTATGAGAGTGAATTTCCTTGTTTGTGGTCATCATACTCATGGCATGCATTTACATTTACTAATCCCTCTGGTGCAGGAAAGCCTACAATAGGTCCAAAGGACTCCGAAGCAGGCGATTGGTCCATGGCTAAGAGTAATATGTAGATTCACTTTTAGTGAGGAACCACGATGGCTGAAAATGAACAAACATGACGCTCTGCGATCCTATTAGCCTGGGACCTACGGTTTAAAGTGGATTCCGAACCACTCCAAACATTCATGGCCACACACCGGGACTCAAAGCTGGAACCTGTGGCACCGAGCGCCAAGACACTCGGCCATTCAGGCCCACCATATTTTGTACTTCTTTATTTCCCCTTCTTTCCAAAGTAAACGAAATCTTATATGCTTAGAGATTTTTAAAAGGCGAAACTTCTTTATTCAATTCAAAAATCATTTTATCTGGAAGTGTTACTTATGGTATGAAGTATACGATGAACTTTCAATGTCATTATTGTCAATAGTTTTTATATAACAAGCAACTTTAATTTTTATTAAAGTAGCTATAAGTATTTGAGCGCCAAACAGTTTCAGGGTCAAAAGAGTAAATAAAAACAAGTAACCTCTTCAGGGAAAAAATGATATATGAATAAAATGCATATTACATTAACGCAATACGATATATTGGGTCCAGAAAGTAATTTCGATTTTCACAATTTAAATGCATGGTAAAAAATCAACGTACTTTTTGTCAACCCATCAAAATCACCAAAAAAAAAAAGATATTTTATAACTTATATAAATAATCATATATAAAAACAACAAGCAGACAATAACAAGTGATCAAAGAAAAAGAACACGGATATGTAACATACATGATGTTATATAAAACACAGTTTGCTTAACTAAACATAAATATGTTATTTAGGATTAAATGAATATTTATAGAACGCATATCAGTGACAATATGTTGTTTTAGTGCCTGTAAATTAAGAAATTTTTTTTCACATAACTCTACAGGAAAAAAATTCAGCTAAGTTCAATCTTGAAAGTAGTTACTTAGAATTTTATAAATTTTGATATGCTTTTCAATGCACGGCATATAATTAAATATTGCTTGTGCGTACCACCAACATTTGAATCTTGCAATACTCTTTATTATATTATGTATATTATTTATATTATACGTAATAGAATAAATATTATTGCGAAAATCAAAATGAATATTTTATGTCTATTTCCCTAGTTTTTTTTTTTTTTTTTTTTGTACATAAATTTGTGATGTTAATTCTGTGACAACCTTTATGACGAGGCAATTTTAAAAGAGTGTTTTTAATTTTTTAGCAATAGAGATAAACATATCGAGTTTCGCAAATGATTACGAATTGAAGACATTCATTAACATATTCACACAGCAAATGGAAATATCATTTATGAGTTTATCTTGATCACGAGACATGTTTAGGCCAAACCTCGCGACCGAAGTACCCCCCTCCCTCCCATCCCCCATACACCACCCCAGCAGCTCTCCATGCTGTGATTAATATTCCATCAGTTCTACATTACGAATAAAAGCAATAATTAATGAAAACCAAATGCAAATATGCAAGTCACCTACGCGTGATACTCTCCTAAAGATGGCGTTATACCCTTGCTCAGAGAATCCACAGTTCCAAGGATAACAATTAATATTTGAATGGGATAATTCATTGCTGAATGGGGGTGAGAGGAATCCTTTTCTGAGAGTTCAAAGAGTCTTCCAGAAACTAATTCGATGAAATACAAATTGCTGAATCCGCTTTTACATATGGTATTGGCCAGAGTTAGTTTGATGATGGCACATGGGTTTTGGAACCAAAGGTACTTGGTTAGAAAGACAAGTGATTGGGATTTTTAAATATGTTTTATGGGGATGGGCCCATAAGCGAAATGAGTGCACGTGTTCAAACTGCTATAGTATAAACCAGAGGTGGCCAGCCCGAGGCCCAACATGAATATATTTTTCCGGCCCGTGAGATGTATCACACTTTTACAAAATAATATATCTTATAATGGCCAAAGTAGTGAAAACCAACGAATTAAATAAATACATTATGTGTGCATCCATATATTCAAAAATCAACTGTCAAAATAATGAGAAAAAATTAACTTTGGTTTTAAAATAACATTCTTGCAAATATAGATAGATATGGTCTATTATAGTTTACAGTTATGAGTTAGCAGAATAATTAAATTATATTCTGTGAACTCATGATGCTCGCGCATCTTGGAACATCTAATATAACAGATTCTATGTTTCACTTTAAGTGATCTCAGTGAAGTAGTAACCATCCCTAGATATGCATAGTTGATTGTCGACAGCAGAGCAAACCAGACTCTTAGTTGAAGTTGTTAAGAGCTTTAGGTTCAACTTACACCTGCGAATCGTTTTTTTCTAAAAATGAAATTGATCAACATAATGAACGCTAACCTGCAAAATTAATTTATAATAACCATTATGATGTGCAAATACCCAAATGGAGATCGATTTGCAAAAGCTAAGTGAAAGAGTTGAGAAACAAAACAAGAAACAATCGCCCTAGTAAAATAAAAAAAAAATTTGAATAATTTTATTTTTTATTTCATTCATATTGGTATATTTATTATGTTTCATTTTTAGTATTCTATATTTCTTTACAATGGGCTTTTAGTACCATTATTATTATATATTATCTATGTTTAAATGTAAGATTAATAGTTAACACAAAAATAATAACTCGTTATTTTTTCAACTTTTCACTCCAAAAAATGTCTCTAGTGGGTCTAAATCTAATAGGGGGATTTATAATTTTATATGCGGCCCTCGGAGTTAGGATGCGTTTCCAAAGTGGCCCACAAGATCATTTGGGTTGGCCACCCCTGGTAAATATGTCACCAAATTCCTGTTTTGGAGCCAAATTGTCGGTTTCCAATGGCGATAATTAATTTAGCCTGGTCCGTTATTTATGGACTTATTTTTTATGATTACTTTGTTTTTAAAATAAATTGTCGGACCATTTTTATGACAACTTGTCAGGCTTTAAGATAATTTTTATGACATTATGATAATTTTTTTTTTTTACTTCATTTCTTACTCGGAAGTGCTTTTTTAGTGTGAAGTTTTTTATTTCTACTAGTTTAATTTTTATTGTTACATTGTGATATTTTCAGTATTCACAACGAATTCATTATGATCAAAAATAAGAAATACTTTTTAGTAAACATTATTTTATTACTGCTATTGCATTGCTTGTTAATCATTATTAGTAAAATGAGCAATGCAACAATAGCAAAAATATAGTAGTTTTATTGATGTAGAAACGAATATCAATCTGTTGTCTGAAACTAGGTCTGAATTTCTAATTCTGCCTTTAGCGAAACAAATTATTTAGTATTATTGCTTGTATGAGATGAATTGGTCGTGTATACATTTCCTCTGTGTAAATAGTTACAAAAATCTGATGACGAACTTAATAACAAACTTAATGACGCAGTAATAAATTTTATTCAAATTAGTTCTATTTACGATGATTTCAAAATTCAATAAAAAATTTTTTTTTTTCATTACTGTTAGTGATCTAACTCAAAATTCAATTTTTGAATAAAAACACCGAGAATTACTTCCCAATAAATACCAGGCTATTTGGTAGAAAACTTTTTTTCCCGAAAAATGATAGTTATACCATTTTTATATCAATTGTTGTGCCATATGAAAGGCAGGTTTATTAATCACAAAATCGTATTACGAAAATTTGAAGCACTTTTTCCGATAACGATAAATTCACAGAAACAAAGTGACATGACTTTATAGAATAGTAGATTAGTGTAAATATTAATATTTCTACGAGCACCTCAGTTTTAGAAGGTTAATTAAAACTGGGGTTTCAGAAATTTTATATAACTACAATATGCAAAAACGCAATTGAAGCATTAAAGGAATGCAGCAGAGATATATATCCTAATATATATTTATTACAAATATTTTTCCACTCTACCAGTAACATCGTGTGGGAATGAAGGATCTTTTCAAAGTTACAAAGGCTGAAAACCGATTTGAGCGACATAATAGCGCAAGCACGTCTAAATGGTTCAGCTTTATTAAATATTCATCAAACTTATAGCTTTATTAACTATTCATGGCACTTGACATAAATGATGTAATCGATGAGCTTGACAATCTTTTAAACGAAAGGAAAAAAAGAATGGATTTTAATTTATTATTATATATATAATTTTTAGAAATAAAATTTTAATTTTCTGTGCAGCATTTTATTAGTTTTAATGTTGCCTTTTTTTATGTATTTGATAAAAAAAATGAGTACAACGTAAAAGTTACTAATAAATAATAAATAAAACTGAAAGTTCTACTTTATATATATTTCATATTATTTGTGACTGACTGGTTTTCTCAAACGGTTACAGTTTATTTCGTTAACCCCTTCCAAGAAAAAAAAATCAGGATGCCCGTCTATATATATATATATATACAGTAGAACCTCTTAACTCCAACCTCGATAAGTCGAAAATCTCCACAATTAGAAAAAATTTTTGTTCCCTTCCCTTCAAGCTCCAAAACCTCCATGACTCGAAATTTCAACCCTCTGTATGTCGAAATAATGAGTCAATCCCCACAAGCCATTTTGGTACATATTTCCCTCCATAACTCGAAAAAAATTGGACCTATGTATCTCGAACATCAGCAATGTTTGATTTCACAACCTTTTTACAACTCGATCATTTGAAACTAATCACCTCTATAGCTCGAAGAAAAATAAGTTACAGAGGTAATAACGTGTTTATTACCTCTGTAACTGGAATTTTTATTTATTTTACCTCTCTAACTCAAAATAAGTTAGAAAGAATCTAGACCTCTACAAGTCGAATATTTCCTTACAAAATCCGACTAAGTCGAAATCCTCCATAAGTCGAAAACTCTATAACTGGAATTATTTGGCGTCTCCCCTTGAAGTTCGACTTACAGAGGTTCTACTGTATACATATTGAGATAAAGATAATTTAGTCTTTTCACCTATTTTTTCCCCCAATAAAATTTTCCAAAACTAAAATGTTTTTATTTTATGTGCGCAACGGACCCTATCTGCTAATTAAGCATAATAAATAATAATCTAAACCACTGGTTTTCAAAGTGGATGCTGCCTCCCCCTGGGAGGAGATGGAACAGTTAAAAGTTACAGTGGCCTCGGATGCAGTTGGGAGTGGACATTTCAACAAAACAAGGGGTGATGAATGCGTAAGGAAGGAAGAAATGACAAAAATAATCGGATTTTATTTATTATATTCAGTTGGAAGTTGATTCAGTGTGGTCACATTTTTGGTTAAAAAGAGAAGAACTAGATATGTGATTTAAGGTTATTGCCGGCAAAAATAGAGCTGATAATCATTTCCTTGAATGCAGCCCACCAAATTCATCCTTCTCACTAGCATCATTTTTAACAGCATTTAGGATTTTTATTATTTTCTCATTGTCCTTCGTTATATTCTTCTTTGTGCAATATTAATTATTACTTAATGCAAATATTGGTTGATTTTAATAAATTATTTTACAAATAATTTTGCAATTTCAAGGTGGTTTATTCATAAAGTACTGTGTTCTAAGACATATCTGGATTTACAGATACGCAAAAAAAAATTATTTACTTTATCTTTCTATTTGCGCCCTTAAAGAAATAGATTTTCTAGGGAGCGCTGGAGTGACATTTTCCTGAAAAGAGGACTGTAGGACAAAAAAAAAAAAAAAAAAGGCTTGGAAACCACTGATTTAAACTATGGTTGCTTTGACATATCTAGCTTTTAGATCACAGTAATGGAAGATACATAACAGATTAAGCGTTATTCAGAGTGAAAAACTGCATATTATTTTGTAACTGCAATTAAAAATGAGTATCCTCAAGAAAGGAGTGGAGAAGAATTTGCACCAGAGAGTACGATTGAGTGGAAGATCTGGACATGCCCATCTCAGCATAGGTATGCGAGTTTTATTTTCGAGCATTGCTAATCTGGTTTCGAGCCTCTCCGCCTCAGTTTAGAAACTGAACTCGCCATTCATTAAGCCAACATTAGTTTTTTATTCTCCGCCCCTAACCTCCCTCCCTGACCTAGATTTCTGTAAAAAAACCAGTCTACCAGTTAGAAATGTGAGAGTGGAACCACGATACGTCGCAACGATACGTCGTTGAAGGGGAGAAAGTGCCTTCTAGAAAAACTTTTAGGGAAGTGACCCTTCAATTGCTTATCGCTGAGAGAAAACCCAGAAAATACCATTCATAGATATGAGATGCTTTACACACTTTGTTACAATCGTCATCGAGTCTGTTTAATTCTAAAAGAAGTGGTTTGCGACAATTGAATATCGGCTTCAAAGTACAGGCCACTTTCACGGTGCTGTGTATGTTGTCTCTGGGTAGCAAGTCAAGCAATTCCATGAGGCTGATAAAATAATGAAATACTATGGGATGTCTGTCGTTTCCGACAGTTCCGGGTAAAATTATTTGGATCATTTTCTTTTCCTCAGAAATAGATACGACTGAACTTGGGCTTGAAGGACTTGAAGTTTTAAAGCCCTTTATCAGACAGTCTTGCTACACTACTTTCAGTGTGAAGCAAACTGTCATTACCACTCAAATAATCAGTTAATCGCTGGACGTACATCCAACTTTTAACTTCCGTTTCTCAATTGAATGAAGCATCCTGTTGGCCATTTTGCCTCTGGTAATGGTCTCAAAATAAAAACACATATGCTCTCAGCGAACTTTAAAAAACTCAACTGTTTATTCGAAAACCAAATGCCCTCTGTCCTGGTTACATTTCTTCCTCCTTCCAGCCAGATCACGCCCACACAGACGAAGATGTTTATGTTTATATCATCTGGAGCCAGCTTCCACTGCAGTTTTTTTTTTTTTTTTTTTTTTACATATTTTGCACGTGGAGCTATTTATTCGTGAGGCAATAGTCTCAACAAATACAACAACAATACAATTACATGACTTTTCTCCCACTTAGTAATTATTTTGCAACATGCATCAAAATATTGAAATGCCCTTCAAATTTATACGCACTGGAATTTTTAAAGCTATTAATTACGAATTGCATATTATGAAGCCATGGAACACACACTTTTAAACATCGGAAGCTGAAATCGTGCGTGTGTGCTGCACAATTCGGGCGCACAGCATTCTGGGAACATCGCGTGCCGCCCGAGATTCGAAGATAACATCAGTTCCGAAATCAAACAATTATTATTCAGATCTCTACAGATAGGAACTGCATGATACATTAGAAAGTAGCAAGTCAGTTCCTGTACACGAAGCGGGCACCTCGCCTTCGATCGCCGGAGAGGCACGCACGCACGGAACGGAAGGCGATCAAAGTGTTTACAAGATATCAGAAACAAAGAAAAATATTTAAAAAATCGCGGTTGTATAAAAACATTTTCACTTAACATGTTTTCGGTGAGACATACAAGAAGAAATTTAGGATAGTTGTAAGTTGCGTTGACAAAATAGAAGGAATAATCAACTCAGCTCAACTTTCAGCAGCAAAAAGGAAGGTAGTTAACGAATTCATATGATACATAATTTCATTTGTGGGGCCTATTGGCGGAGTGACTAGCTCTCTGGCGCTCGGTACCACATGTTTCGGGTTCGAATCCCAATGGTGCCATGGAAGTTTGTAGTGGTTCGAATCCACTTAAAACCGTATGTTCCGGTTTAACATGATTGTAGAGCGTTGCGGGGATTGTGTTACTCCGCATCCGTAGCTTATCTTCAAGCTACACGCACCTCCTGTGTAGTGTAAGTGAGTAACATCGGCGCAGCGCTTACCTTAAGGCATCAAAGACAACTCTCTAAGTATTTATCAACTGCTGCATTAGAAAAATAATAACAATTTTCTTTGTTTACAAAGTGTACGTTATATCCCACTGGAAGCAGGGAACTATAAATGGGGGATAATATCTTCAGGTATCTCTGAAATTCGGCTTGTCTCTCTATGGTTATTTTGTGCACATTTCAGACTAATTAGAATTGACCTACAGTTTAACGTGGTTTCCGATCCGCTAACAAACATCTATGCCACAGCCAGGATTCGAACCTGAAGCCTATGGTACGAAAGGCCAGAGATCTAGCCAATGGGCCATCAGGCCGCATGTATTTCTGAGGAGAGTTAATAGTGTAAAGGAGGAAAAGAATATAAGAAAATTTTGAAAACTATGCCTACTGCATAAGAACTGTAAAAGAACACATATCGACATTCTATCTTGGATTATAGTCTATAATGCAGTTATTTCTAGTTTCATTCTTTCTTCATATTTAGCAGAATGTGGCTTTAATGTGGTCGCACATTTATAAATAAAAGAAAAGAAAAGAAACCGACAACAAATAGTCATTTTAGGTTAAGTCATATTATCCTTCGTTATTTTCATTTTCTATGTGTAGTTGCACCTCTTTAACTGCTGAAAGAACTAAAAACTATCTTTGGCACCTTTTCCAAACTCCTCACTGAAATGATAAAACTTCAGAAAAGCTAAATCCTCACAGAAGATGAGGCCCATGTGCGGTCAGTGGGCTGTAAGAAAATCTAACCACTAACTAACTGTTGTTGTAGTATGTTGTAGTTGTAGATTTTTTTTCCACTCAAAATGATTAGGAAGACAATAAATCAAAGTATAAATTAATATAATTAATTATATAAAACTTATAAGTACTTATTTAAAATATATATAATGAAATCAGATAAAAATATAAGTAATGATAGGAAACAGATTCAACCTCGTGCACCATTGGAACTTTAATTTCGAAAACTTTTATTTAAAATAAATATTTATTTGGGTACAGGTAATTTTTAATTATGCGTATTTTCAAATTGAAATGAAACATGTATTGATAAGATTTGTCAGTGTCATTTCTGATTCAGATTTGCCTATCCCACCCTCAGAAGTTTGTACGCTGCGGTGCAGTAAAAGAGTTCAGTTCCCTGCAAATGGTAATAATAGGTATTATTATTTCATTAGATTGCCTTCATATATCGTTCTAATGCAGCTGACAATACAGACAGTTAATCTTTATGTCATAAGCAATGGCTGTGCCGCCGTTATTCCTTTTTAGCACTACCCAGGGGAACGTGTAGTTTGGAGATAGCTACGAACGCGGAATAACACTACCCCACAATATTGAACAGCTGTTTAGCACTATTTAGGGGCTCACTCGTTACTCATTTAGCACTACCCATGGGGCACGTGTATCTTGAAGATATACTACGGACACAAGTAACACTGCCCCCACAACTATCTACGATCCTGTTAGACCGGGACCTAGGGTTTAAAGTGGATTTAGAACCACTACAAACATCCATGCCACCTCCGAACGCGAACCCGTAATCTGTGGTACAGAGCCCCAGAGCGCTAGCCACTCGGCCATCAGACTCAGACTAATATGACTATAGAGCTTTGAGCGTAGGGCTGACAACTTTACCTCATAAAAACAAAACGTTTCCTTGTCTCGAAATGTCTCAGTAGGCAGATGGCCGTGGCCCACCATGGAGCTGTTGCGGGGTCTCTGATATCCGTTATATCAGATGTGGTCTTTCACTTCAAGCATATCTTTACTATCGCTCTTTTAATATTGAGTTTCAGATCACATTTTTATTTTTGAGAGCTAGCTTATTTTACTGATGATGAGAGGATTGTTCAAAAGTTGTGGTCAAGTGAATCTCTTATGTTAAAAAAACGTGCGAGTGAGCATTGGAGAAGTTGCAAATTTAATGAGGATGGCGAGTTCCTTTCTATTCCGTCCACTCTCCAGGGTGCAGGGGGACCCTCAGGTGGTCAAGCGAGGCGCGACCACACGGCCGTAGCGCTGTCAAAGACGATGGCTATCCCCACCACACAAAAGCAACTTCACGCTTCGCGACCCTTGCCTTTCCACGACCCCCGTTTGTTTCAGGAACGGACCCCTCTGCTGCCGCCTTCGAAATTGTCTGTGGCCCCGAGTTTGAATTTCCTGTTACGCTTCTGCTCCCCAGACAGGGTTGCGCAGACTGAATTTCTATCCCCCCACCGGGAGACAAGTTCGACCAGAACTCGGAGAGATATCTCTTTTCATCTTTTGCCAAGAGGAAGCAGAGCTATTTCTGCCTTACTTTGTTGCAAACTGGAAATCGCCAGGAATTGCCAGCGAGGGAGATGGAATGGTTGCTTAATGGCGAAAGGGTCGATGTAGCCATTACAACAAGCAAATGACAAGGCAGGACATGAAATTTGGGTAAAAGCTTAAAATTGTGCACAATGATGTTATACAAAATTAACCAGCTGGTACGAATCAAAATTAACTGGTACAATCATCTTGGTGTCAACGAAAACAGCATGTAATCGGAAAATATTCCCCCAAAAGAATTAAAATATTTCTTATCAAAAAGAAAATCAGAAAAATTCTTCATTTATAGAACATTACGCAAGGAAGTGCAAAGTATTTATAAATGCCAAAATTACGTTTCTTAAAGAAGGAGCCTTATGGACGAGTGTCTAGCGCCCCTGGCCATCGGTATCGCAGGTTTCGGGTTCGAGTTCTGGCTGTGCTATGGATGTTTGTAGTGGTTCGGAATTCATTTCAAACCGTAGGCTCTGGTCTAATAGATTGTAGAGCGTTATTGGAGTAGTGTTACCCGCGTCCGTAACTTATCTTCAAGTTACACGTGCCCCTTAAGCAGTGCTAAATGAGTAATAGTGTACGTTGGTGCAGGCTACTTAGGCTGCTCGCAGGGAAATGATAAATCTGTCCTAGTCTTCGACGTAATTAAAATAAGAAAAAAACATTTCTTAAAAATCTTATAGAAAGGACTTGTTTCATTGCCTTCGACGTGAAGCAAACTGTCATTGCCACTCAAATAACGAGTTTATCGATGTGCACTCATCCATCTTTTATCCTCCGCAGCTCAGTTGCATGAAGCAATCGATCACCAATTCTTTGTAAGCAATGAGGCGTGTACATATATGAAATTAATTTTGTTGAGTTAAAAATGCATTCATTAAAATGAATAAACCAATAATTTATAGTCTAACTCATAATGGAAAAATATTGCCAACAGAGATTGAACTTCTTAATGTCACCATAATATCGTAAATGTGTGCTATTTGGGCAGTTTGTACTTTCCTTAAAATAATAATAAAATCGGGTAATCGTGGGTAAAATCGGGTAATAATAATAAAATGCAAAAGGTAGATCTAGATATTTTTTTAATTTAATGATTTTTTAAAACAGTTTTTCGTGTAAATATTTAAATGAAATTAATTTGTTTACTTAAACACACATTCAGAAATGAAAGGATCATCCGCCCAAACAAAGTCAGATTCCTCGTGGAAAAATGCTGCCAACAGATATTGATTTCTTGGTGTCATCACATTATCGAAAAAAGTGTGCCATCTAATGGCTAATGGCATCTAATCGGCCCTCCATCGCATGCGCTCTTTAAAAATAATAAAAAGAAAAAAATAAAAAAAAAATAAAGAAAAAATAAAGAAAAACATTAAAAATTGGCATCGATATATTTTTTTATTTTAACAATTTTCTATGACAGTGTTTCGTATTTTAAACTAAAATATATAAATTGAAATAATTTTGTCCAATTATAAGCTTAGAAATAAAGTTGATTAATGAAAATGAAAGATTTTCAATATGCTATTCATATAAGATAAATTTATTAGCACTGATTTAAGTAAACTAATAAATTGATTTAATATGCGATGTAGGTGAAAGAAAAACAAAAATATTCAATTTGTACGAAGGAAACTTACTTTTTAGCTCAACGAAGAAACTATTCGAAATAAAAATTAATTTTTATGGGGAAACAAGGGATTGATAACTGTTTCATAACAAAAATTATGAGGGGAAAAAAAACTACTCAGCATGTCTCGAAATTTCATAATTGTTTTTTATAGCTAATCTCATAACGCTTATCAAACAATAAGCATCAGCATTATTATAATGAAGACTTGTTTAAATAGTTTTCAAGAATATCGTATGGTTAGGGAAAAAAAATTTTGATGTTTCTCTTATGATCCAGATACAAAAGCAATACCCAGACAATTGGATAGAAGGTTCATGATGCTCAAAGCAGCTTAGCAAGCAAAGCAAGCTTAGGGTTCAAATATTTCGAGGAACATTTGCAGACATTTTTTTCTCTTTGGGAAGAATAATTAAAAAGAAATATGCTCCTGATAAAAACAAATGAGTGTAAAAGAGATGCTTGTTCTCTAAAAGCGTTTGTTGATAGGACTTCTGATGAGAGTTAAGCATATTATTAGAGATAAAGCATCATCGAATGATGAGTTATGCACCTTTTTCAGTATTCCAATTCCGTCAACAGTTTCTAGCAGATAAAGGGAGAAATGTTCTCCTCATTTCCTTTGTTATCTATATTTGTCACGTACAAACTATTTTTGTTTTCCTTATTATTTTAAGAACACGGAAGAGATTCAAAAAAATATATTAACTACAAAATTTAGATAATATTCCGAAAGAACGAAATCCATAAAGGAGTGCTAAATGAAGTGTAGAAACTCGGAAGAATCAATATTGAAGGCTCAGAAATTGACAGTTTCTTTTCTGCAAATTTTTAGTTTCTACAAATTTAGTTCTAAAACATTACAGACACAGTATGCTTAATTAAAAGTATGTTTTATCCTTGAATCGAATTAAAAGTTACTTTGAAAATACGAATTATTTCTATTCAAAGAAATTTACAAAAGCCACCATCCCTCTTTTGCAACTGTTTTTATTATAAAAGAAAACAGACATTTTTCATAAAGAAGTTATTAATGCAATAATCTATTTTTTCCTTATTATTATATTCGAAATTATCAATGATACCAAATGAATTAATTAAAAAAATTAATTTCATATAACACTTGAATCTGCTGAAAACAATCTTTGTTAAAGTTTTCTTATAATTTAGAAAAAGTTTGTCTGCCCATTATTCAGACATTCAGAGAGATGAATCAAACTTTCAATTATTTTTAATTTAATTTTTTTTTATTAAAAATCAGTCTAATGGAATTTAACTATTTTTTTTTATATTTGTAAGAATAATTTCTACATTAGACTTAAAAACAATAACAATTTAGGGGGAAGTTTTAAATTTTAAAAGAGTTACAAAAATAAAGTTGTTGCAAAATGGATCCAAATGGTTAGCTTTTGAATTTCTTTCTATTCCAATAACAATTTTAAATAAGTACTGCAAGTTGAAGAAGAGTTGGTTAGTTTATTGAAATTTGTTAACCAAAAACTAATCGTGTTTAGAAATTGAGGGTCCTTCCTTGCAGATGTTTCCAACAATCAATTTAAATGATGAAAATTATTACTTTAAAAAGGCAGAGAACAATACGGCAGTGATAAAATAGAGCCCGGCATAGAGCCGATTTGCACATTCTCCCATGCAAACTGCTTATTTATTCTCCCATTGATCTGTGTGGTTGTTTTGTTTACTTGCTTTGGATGCACTGAAACAGTGATTAAGTATGGCTTTTGTGCCTGCATGTGCAAAGAAATTTATAAATGTAATTTTCTTTTCCCAGGAAACATAAGAAATAAGTTATTTGTTATATTGAATATTTATAAACTGTTTTAAATGCGATTTTATTGAGTGCATGCAATTAATATTTGATCTACATCACAATCATGAATCATGCTACACAATCTATAATGAAACATGCTAGAAGGGTAAATTTTATTTTAATGAATAACTATAGTGCTCATCTTTTGATCAGAAATCATTTTAATCTATTTGAAGTTTGTTATTTTCATTTACTTTGTACTATAAATAAATATATTCTATGTTAAAAAATATAAATAAAATGTAATAAATATATTCTATGTTAAAAAGTGAAGCTTCATTAAGCAATAACAAAGATCATCTTACAGAACAGCATTAATATTTTAAACTATCTTAAATTCATACTAAAACTAGTGTTTAACAAGACACATTTTTTTTGTCTTTTTAATTCATGCAATTGTAAATATTCATATCCACAGGTCCTTATATCAATATACAGTAGAACCTCTTTAAGTCGAATCTCGATAAGACGAAAAACCTCCACAACTCGAAAAATTTTTTTTTGTTCCCTTCCCTTCCCTTCCAGCCCCAAAACCTCCATGACACGAAATTTCAACCCCTCTATACGTCGAAATAATGAGTCAGTCCCCCAAGTCATTTTTATATATTTTTCTCCGTAACTCGAAAAAATGGACCTCTGTATCTCGAACATTAGCAATGTTTGATTTTACAACCTTTACAACTTGATCATTCGAAATTATTTCGGAATTATTTTGATTTTTTTATTGTAGTAACATAATATAACTTTTTAAGATGCAAATAAACATGTTTATTACCAGTGTAACTTGAATTTTTATTTATTTTTACCTCTAACTCAAAATAAAGTCCTAAACCCTCTACAAGTCAATTATTTCCTTTCGAAATCGAATCCAAGTCGAAATTCTCCATAAGTCGAAAACTCTATAAGTCGAATTATTTGTCCTCTCCCTTGAAGTTCGACTTACAGAGGTTCTACTGTATATCAATATATGTCAAGTACATCCAAATACGTATATCCACGACCGTTCATTTTTCAATTCCTTCTATTAGCTCACACTCTCTTATGTATATCTTGTTAAAATTTTCAATCGTTCATAAAAGACTTTCTATTCTCCACTCAAGTTCAAATACATTTTTGAACTTGTAGTGGATGACACTGGATGTTAATACAGTTTTTTCAAATATTAATTCAGTCATTAAATTTAATTAATTCATTTTTAGTTTTTTCAAATTTAAATTGCATGTATCTACCCATAGAGGGCTCCAGATAAACTTAAAAATGAATGAAAATTATTTATAAAGGACTTTCTGCAATAGAGTGAAAAAAAGTAGAATTGACTTAAAAATTTTTTTTATTACTTGTTGCAAAGCAAAGTGCCAAAAAAGGTTGAGAATCCTTGTACGAGGAAAATAATCATAATATGTGTTTAAAAGTTGAGCTCCGTTAAACAACACCAGAGACCTTCTCTCGTCATTACGATTCTCTTCCGCTCTGGGCTACGACACCGACAAAGAAGACAAACCTCTACTCCCCCGCACCACCCCCAAGATCCGTCACAGAGGCCTAATGAAAACGTTCCGTCTCTTGTTTTCTTGGCGCAAATATCTGTGATTATCCGGTAATCAGGGAACAGCGTCCGGTATCAAATATGCAGCGCGGCTTTAAATAGCTGGTGTCTTCAAAAGGGAAGGACTCGCGTGAGATTCATCCCACTTTCATCTGCAAGGGCTCCCCCTGAATAATAGAGGCATTTTCGAATCATTCGGGGAATCATCGCACCTTTCCACCCCACCCCCGCTCTCTCCTGTGCGTGATCACGCTCAATTCGAATAAAAGAGCCCCACCCTCCTTCCACAGAAAATGGGATCACAGTAGATTACGAAATGGGAAATCTAATTTTTTAAAGTATGGAGAGAGAGGACCATTTTTTTTTTTCCGTTTTTACATTACATCTGCTGATTTTATGTGATACCCAAAGGCCAAGTTTTAATCGACTTATTTAAAGGCCTTTTTTTTTTACAAAGTGATGACACGTACATCTTCAAGTGTTATTGGCATATAAACCAGCGAATTTCGTTCACCGATTTCTTTTCCTGGTCAATGTTGATCATTGAAATTTGCAAACAAGCATATATCAAGGTCTTTGACGTCATTGAATCCAGTGTGTTTTATGCCACTGAATTTTGAAACAAGCATATACCAGGATCCTTGACAACACTGGAGTTTGAAAAATATCATATATCCTGAATCTTTGACACCACAGAAATTTAAAACTAGAACATATCCAGGTCCTTTGACATCTTTGAATCCTGTTTATTTTACACTACTGAATTTTGAAACAAGCATATATCCAGGATCTTTGACACCATAGAAATTTGAAACGAGCATATATCCAGGATCTTTGACACCATAGAAATTTGAAACGAGCATATATCCACAGTCTTTGACAACATTGAATCCAGTTTGTTTTACACTACTGAATTTTGAAACAAGCCTATATCCAAGATCTTTGACAGCAGTGAAATTTGAAGCAAGCATATACCCAGAAGAGAGTACCTGGTGAATTCACGCCCTATTTCTCAAAGATAATGGTCGAATGGGAGATAAGATATGAAATGATAAGATGCTCAAAGATAATGGTCGATTTTCTGTCGAATGGGTTATTTATTCGTCCTAAAGAGGGAACTGTTCGGCGGATTGAATAACTTGTGGTATGTAAGCATAACCTCAGGCTAACCACATAGGGATTTGATTTTTTTAACCAAAAATTTGAGTCATTTACTCTTAAACTCATAAAAGTTTTTCTTTTTATCTATTATTTTCCCCTATGTATCAAATGTATCAGCGCCATACCTTTCTCTGCTTTGCTTTCTGTTTAATACTAAATGTGCTATAAACCACTGTATCAATGACAATTATGAAGCCACAGAAAAAAATATTTTGTAAGTCAAAAAGTATGCAGAGTTGGCCATAAAATAACTTCTCTTGTTTGGAGGCATCTGCAACTGAAGTTAAGGAACAAAAATTACATCAAATTTCAAACATAAACTTTCAAATTTCATTCAGACTGTGAGTGGAAATAAATACAGTAAAGGAAAATAAGAGCCCAAATTCGCTGATAAGAGAAATTTTGGAAATAGTATAATAATTAAAAATAAATGGATTGGATTATGCCAAATTTTTTAATGTTCTAACAATGAAAATTACATACAGAAATGAACGTCATTTCGTAGGAAATTCACAGAAAATAATATTTTCATAAGGATAAATATTCTTTAGGATAAAAATAATCAGCTTTATGGTATCTTGCAACATTTTTTTCTGCTGGCCATACCAGTGCACAAAATATCGCTTTCGATATATGGCGTTTTCTACTGCTGCATTCTGGAATTTTGTAGCAATAGGTTAAATATATATTTTTTCTTCAAAGAACGTAAGTTTGAAACTCTACCAACATACATCAAGGATTTAATGTAACCGCAGAGTCAAAAGTTTCATGGCATGATATCTGAAGAATGGGACCATCATGACATAAAATATTTATTTATACTTGTTTCATCTATCTAGATCATACTAATTTCTTAGTCTAGAGATGACAACAGCGCCAAATTTTCTCCTAACGGTGACTTTGATACTTTCTTTTGCGCAATTCATCCCCGCGTGCCTTCCTCAATCTAAATATGAAATTTGGTACAATTCCGTTCATTCGTTTTAGGTATGGATGTTTCAAACAACGAAAGTTATTTTAAGACCTTCGTCCTGTTTTCTGCTATAACGTTGCTTAAGAAATATACATTTCTAAATATCCTATCATAGCAATACCAACCACAATACCTTTTTTTTATATATAAATTTACTCCATTCAAAAGACTTCGCTACAGTGAAAAATGTTTTTCAATGGCGCGGGTTTTTCTATCCAGCACATCGAGATTCAAATACAGGGGAAGATCTAAACCTAACCGAGATTGATTAGAAAGTCCCCGGCGATGCTTTTCCACATCGTCTGCGAATGGGACAGATCATGAAGTAGAAAAAAAGGGGGGGTCCCTAACGATCGCGCACTTCCTCTTTCGAACATCCCTTCCCACCCCCTCCATCAGAATTTTTACCCTAATGCTATTAGGGCAAGTGAAGTTGGGAGGAGTGGAATCCCTCCTACACAAATTAGGCCCTCTCCCGCGCATTGAAAAAGAGCCTATCCGGAAATTGTGTTATTCAGGAAGGCGGGCGGGCAGACGAGAGTTGGCTTTGCTGCCCTACCCCCTACCCTTTTCAGACACAAAAAGTCGACTGGAACGTTTTCGATTTGATTTGATTTGATAAGGAGTTTTCTTCCCTTCTGCCTCCTTCACCGAACCCTTTGCTTCTTCGTCTTCTACCCAATTGGAAATCTTTGCGTGAGTCGCATCAGTTGGATCGACTTTCTTGACGGGCTCCCTGGAGCTTTGTGTTCGGAGACATTAGTTTTAAGACTCTGTATATCAACTCGTCGACGATGTATCGCTGCTAACAGTGCACTGAAATAAATCAATGATTTGCGTTTCCCAGAAACAGGAGCAAAAACTTTTACCCTTCTTTTTCATCTTTCTGTATTAGACAAGTATTTTCAAAAGTTATCATTAGGGAAAATAACAATGTCTGTCACAATTAAAAACATTAAATTTTGGACTTAAAAGTATGAACTTGAAACGTGTTTCAATCCTTGCCCTATCCTCGTCGATCCTTGTCTTCACTTATCCTTTTCGACGAAGTATCACTACTAACAGTGTAGGGAAATAAATCACTGATTTGTGTTTCCCAAGAACCAGGAAAAAAAAAAAAATCTTACAACGTCTTATGCTTTTTGCCCCCCTCTTCTTTTTCAACATTCTGTATTAAATAAGAATTTTCAAATTTATTATTATGGAAAAATAACAAATTCAATTAAAAACATTAAATTTTGGACTTAAAAGCATGAAAAGTACCACCCCAATAAAGACCAAATGAAAACTTATTAGCAATATCTGGAATGACCAGACAATGTTACAATTTCGAAACCTGCTAAGAAGAAGACAGAAACATTGAATATATTTTTGGTCATATTCAAATTCATTTGAATAGATTTTTAGTAATAGATAAAAAGGAGAATCCCCAATCTGTGTATCTTTCTTTCCACCTCTTTTCTTTAATCACCAAGTGATCCAAACGTCTAATCTAGTGAAGTAGGAAAAACAAACAGAAAAGAGAAAATTAAATTTCATCAATGTTTATTTATGTATATATCTAGTTGTCTTTTGTATATTTTTTTTTTCTAATTGTATCATGTTTATTTTCATTTATGTATATATTTTCTAATTATAACTTTATTGTCAATCAATGTTTAAATTTCAATCAATCTACAACATGCCTATAACAACAGGATTTTTTTTTCATGGAAAAAAACGGATTCATTATTTGCACTTCATTTCTAATGCGAAAAATTCACATGGTATAAATCCAAGGAATTGGGACGAATTAAATATGTATTCTAGGGTGGAGCTTAATATATATATATTTTTTTAATATTCTTCACCCGCTATCACGGAAAAGTTGTGGAATGATTTCGAAAACACATGTACAAAATTTCAGATGAATCATTCAATATTTTCCGATCCATTTTGGGTTCTAAATTAAAATTATAGAAAATTATTAGAAAATAGAAAAAAATTAAAATTAGCTGAAAATTACGTAATCTTTAAATTTTTAGTGATTTTTTTTTTTCCCCGCTAGCGAGAAAAAAAAAGATTGAAAGAACATATAAGAAAAAAAAATAAGTGCAGAATTAATAAATATCTCCTAGTTTGACTTATAAGGACAATAGCTGGCACTTACAGTTATTGTAACATAATTGGTTTTCAATAGAAATAAGAAGATACAAAAATTAGTTTTTTTTAACGATAAATACATAAAAATATGAAACAAATGAATAATGCATTCTAAATGGCTGAAAACTTCTTAAAAAAGCACATCAATTTATAATTTGAATTAAGGTTCTAAAGAATAACATTTTTATTTGTATCTTAGCCAACTAATTAGTTTAAAATGTTCCATCTATTTTTGGAAGAGAAAAAAAAAAATTAAAAAGTGACATTTTTACCAATGTTGTTAAAAAAAATGTCTCTGATTGCTATAATCCCCTCGAAAAAAATGTCTCTGATTTTTTAACGTAAAATATATGAATTAGTAATAGAAAATTATAGTGCTTACTTTTTTTCTTCTTCCAATGAACCACCAAACAGAAAATTTATCCGAGCAATAATGATACTTCAAAATATTATTACTACTCAATATTTTAGACTACACATGATTTTAACCAGTCTTAATCTTAACTTAAGGTTTTATCACGATAATAATCTCACATAATACATTCAAGTAAGTTTTAATTCAAAAACAACCTTGAAACAAAGCTTCATCGAAAACCTCATGAAGCAACTCATGAGCTCAGATTTAAACAAGGCGTTTTTATCGAAGTTTTAGTATAGATTTAATTAAATTTTAGTATTGAAAATTGTCCACGTAGATAATGATGTTTATATTGCACGAATTTAATATATGATTCAAAAATCTACTTTATATTTAGTTTAACTCCATTAAATTGCAGAGAAATTTGTTTTATTTCACTTTCTTAAATTAAATTTTAAAAAAATTTGATTAAATTTATATGACACATAAAAATAATTCGTTATATCTAGCGTGTAGTTTATGACAATGTAATTCGTAATTAAATTAAACATATTTATCTTATTGTTTTGTTTCCTATATGAATTATTATTATTATTGTTTTATAACAAAATATGCTTCACTGGTTTGCAAAAGACGTAAATCTCACAAAGCATAAAAAATTAAGTGTCTTATTAAAATTAAGTTCTAAGTGTCTAATAAATAAATATTTCTACCAGATTTTAGTATTCTACAAGAATTACTCGTCTCAATTCTAATTGGTTTTAAATAATTTAAAATTTTCAATTCACCACTGATCTGTTATTTATTGTTTTCAATCATATCTATAATCATGCCATCTGCAATTTCTTGCTGTTCATCTGCTTTCACACACTCTACATGTATCCTTCAGCAGAGGATTCATTATCAGAAAGCCTTTGAGCCAAGTTCAACAAAAATTCGTCATCACCAACTTTATTTATCTCAGTTAGGTCAGTGTCTCCATAATCATCCGCCAAAAAATTTTGTAAAGTCGTTGGGTTAATTCTATTCCTCCCTTTGGCATTCAATATTTTATTTTATTTATTTACTTATTAATTATTATTATTAATATTATTTTTTAAAAAATTTTTTTTTTTGCATTGTTAACTGAAATCCTCTTTCAAGACCTTCAATATAGCTTTTTAAACAGTTTCTTTCTTCCTGTTTTTCTTCATTTTATTCTTTTCGTGTTCTAAAGGATATTTTGGTGGGTTATATCAGTGACGGTATATTTGGTGGCAAAAAAAATATTTTTTGACGTCCTTCCCCTCTTCATAGCCGAATGATAATGGATGGCTTCTCTATTTCTATTCCCTTTTCTAAACGAACATACACTGCTTAGCTGTAGAATAAAAGATGAAAGAGAAATGATCTGATTAGAATGGATAAAAAAGTCAAATATTTTTGGTCTTTCAGTAACTCGGTTAAAGCTGAAGAACGGTTCATCGGGATTCCACTGTAACATACATCCATTAGGAATTAATTTTAAATCACTTAATTGTGTTGGCCCATTGTTTGAAGCAAATCACAGCAACCAGTCCTTCCGTATTTTCAATTTTAATTTTTTACGATCGAATGCTTCTTGCAAATATTGCATATGCTGATTTGGGATTAATTATGAGCTGCAGTTCTTTTGTTCCGAAGCAATTTTCAGCCATTGAAAATTGAAAAAAAAAAGGGAACCATTCAGTTCCTCGTTCCATTCCCACGTTCTTTGTTCTTGTGCTTTTAATAGCTGAAATGGCGCCATCCTGTTCCCGCGTGTTGACATTGCCACTTGTAATTATTTTTCTCGTGTAAAAAAAAGAGACGAATATGCATCGAAATTGCCTCCCAAGCATTGAAGAGTGCCTTCTTTATGAGAGCCTTCCCCCAAACGAGGTGCACGGGGTATTCGAAAAGGCTGAATTGCATCGTTCCAAGAACTACTTCCTTTCCTGTTCTCTGAGCACTTCAATCCTTAAATGAAAAAAATGGAATATTTTTTTCGACGGTTTTTTTTTTTTTTTTTTTTTCTTTCTTACTTTTTTTCGAATATCCATCTGTAGTTTTGCAAACAAGAAGAAACAAAGAAGGTACTTGATTACACCCAAACGAACAAGGGTGGTGGAAATCAGAAAAAAAAAATTAAAAGAAAGAAAGAATGAAAAAAATCCAGACAACCAATAGGTTTTATATATGCTTTCCTTCCCTCTTTCATACTCGGCTATAAGCGATCTTTTAAGCTCTTTAAAAATGATTGGAATATTCGAAAAGAGGGTGGAGGAGAACGAACGAAAAAAAAAAAAGTCGTCTGCCATTTATGATGGAGCACGTGCTCGGGTTTAATAAGGCACTAAAAGAGGAGAACGCGAGATTAAATGAATGCAGTATTAATAAAAAAAAAAATTTTTTCAAATTTTGTCTGGGAAGAATATTGCAAAGAGGTTGAGGGTTGTCGCTTGAAATCGATTTTTTTTAAGAAGGTATTGCGGTCACTTATTAAAATGCAATCGACTCATCCGAACAGTGTTTGGGTAGCAAGTGTCCTGTGCTTCTCTTACGTGATGTCGTATGTCTGATGAAGTAATTAAATCAACGAAGATTCCAACTCGAACATGCATTGCCTTTGATAAATCTGTCAAACCTAATCGATATTTAAAAAGCATCAAAATATTGATTTTTATTTTCGTGTACGTAGAACTGGAGGTGTAATTTGATTGCCCATTGGATTTTTTGGAATGCAATTATTTTGATTCAAAATCCTGGACTTATTCTTCTGAAATCGATTCTTACGTTTCTTCCTTTCAGATGGATGTTTGTCTCCCACAAAAGTTGTGGGTCTGGTGGTCAAGTAGCTAGCACTCTGGGTTTTGGTATTACAGGCTTCAAGTTTGAATCCTGGAGGTGGCATGGATATTTGTGAGTGGTTTGGAATTCACTTTTAAACTGTAGGTCCCGGTCTGTTTCTGACAGTGGCAGGGATGTTTGTGAGTGATTAAGAACCCACTTTAAACTTAGGTCCCGGTCTGCTTAGCCCTCGTGTGCACAAGATGACCGTAGAACAACAAACCAAACTACACTTCATGCCGAAACAAAAGCTCCCATGTTTATATGGTAACGGTCAAGATAAATTTATAGACTTGAATGACCTTCCATTGAGATTTTGCGGTCAATGAACCAAAGAATTCATACTAAATTGTTCTAGACAGTTCCCATGAATCCGAAAATGTCTGAAAAGTCTAAAAACAGTTGAGGGTCCCGGAGGACCTCGTCTTGTCGAATCCCAAACAAATCAAAATATGTGCGGGGGAAGTCATGTTAGAAAAGCACCAATGGCACTGAGGGAATATTTTTGACAGTGCCTAAAAGTGAGGGCACTTGTGTGGCCACTCAAGAAGCGAGAAAAACAGTCTGATGGAATCTCGTATACAAAATTGTGATGGCACAATGACAGTGCTTTGTATTGAGCATTTCCCTCTGAAAAACACTGAATCTCCTACATATCAATTTTTCTAGTGGAAAATAATCGCAGATTAAAGATCCAGCATTTTAAAACATTTTCATATTCTAATAATTCTCAAATATTAAAAGTAAATTTAAAAAAAAAAGAATCTGATTTTTTTTATCAATAATGCACTGATTCGAGAGCATATACATATTATATGATTGATAAACATTGATATTATATGATTGATAAACATCGATATAAATATATGTTTCCGATTTTGTTTTTAATTTGAATGTTATCAAGTTGGAGGATAAGACAGAATCCTCACATTTGTTGAAGAGGATATTTTTTAATATTACATAATAAAAAAAAAAGGGGTTTTTTTCTGAAAGCAAGTTACCCGTTACATAGATAATACATGAAAAGATATATTAAAGCTATTTTTCAGTGACAAATTATATTAACTATATTTAGAGACATATACTTGTACATAAACAGTTTGTAATAAAAATAATTATTATAATATAAGAAACATTTAGTTTCCAGAAGGGTTGTTAGAATGATCAAAATTGTTATAAAGTAAGCATTGCTTGTATTCAATAAAGTCGGTTCAGAAAAGCATGGTAATAAGCAGATCTCTAAGCAACCACAACTCAACTCGAACGATAAGAATCATCGAACAGATCCATTATCTATGCAGAGTATCGAGAGACCAGAAAGGCCCTCTCTTCGAATTCCAGGATGCCACATTTGAAGGTGTATTGTTCAAAATTGTGGTGTCTCAATTAGCAAAACATTTATTCATTGAAGAAGTGCTCTCCAATGTCTATTTGGGCTGTCTACGATTGTCCCCGAATTTTTAAATTTCTCAAATACTGTTGTTGTTTCATATCCCCCTTAGTAGACATCTAGACCAAGCTCAAGAACCCGTGTGGTCTCATAGTTGAAGGAAAAAGGGGCAGCTCCTATTGTTATGAAGCACCTGTAGGTAGAAGTCTGGCTTTTTGACCCCGTGACGCTGCCTATTTTTAAGGGGTAGGGTTTTTAACCCTACGCCCAACAAATCATATTAGACCGGGACCTACAGTTTAAAGTGAATTCCGAACCGCTACAAATATCCATGGCACCACCGAACGAAACGAACCCGAACCGTGTGGCAACGAGCACCAGAGCGCTAGTCACTCGGCCATTCAAGCCCGCTCTCCAGTGTAAATTCTTTAAAAAGAATACTATTAATCGGTATAAGTGTCACTGCATTAAAAATGTTTCTTTATTTAGACCATCCAGAGATGTACAGAAAGTGTCATCTGTAGTTTGGAGAAATTTCTAAGGTTTTAAACAGAAGAATTGAAATAATTTCCTGCTAATGCGAATTTTGATATAAGATTTTAAACAACAAAATAGCCATTAGGACAATAATTAATGTTAATGAATTACATTATATAAATATAGAAATAGCATGCAAGTTATATAAATATACATTTTATAGTAATTAATAAATGGTTGACGATATCTTATGCAATGTACAGGGTGATTATAATTAAAGTCCTCCTTTCAGAATGCTGTAAAAAGAGAACCACTCGTCACAATGAATTCAAATTTGAACTGAAGATACTTGAAGAAGGGGAAACGGTATGGCATCAATAAAAAGTTCCACCGATTTTTCCATCCAATTGGGTATGACCTTGCCCTGGTGGATGGGTTCTCCACTAAAAGTGTGTCGCAACTGTTGTATGACTAGGAAGTCATTTTTCTGTCAAAAACCAGAACAATCGAGCACACTGAACGCTACAGTTTGTTTAATATGCAACTCATGCCAAACAAGTTGTCATTTCGATTCAAAATATCCCTGGCAGCCGAATTACTTTCTTTGGGCCGCTTACAGCGCCCTCATTAATACACTTTGGAACTTTTTTTATACCGTACCGTTTCCCTCTTCTTCAAGTATCTTCAGTTCAAATTTGAATTCATGGTGACGAGTGATTCTTTTTTTTACAGCATTTTGAAAATGGGACTTTAATTATAATCACCCTGTATATGAACTTTGCAGCATTATGTACAAAAAGATCGTGAGTTTACGCTTATGTAAGTGATAAACTGCTACACATTTAATGTGATCATTTCTGCAGAAATATCTAGTTTTATATAAATTTAAATCTTCATCATGAAAAAATAATTAAAGTAAAGAAAATAACTTTAACATCGAAATATAAAAAATTACAATTAAAATAAATAAAAATCAAGCGTTAAATAAATAAAAGAATCATTAAATCCAAAATATAAAAAATAATAAATTGAAATCAATTAGGAAATATATGTCATTGGATGCAATGTCGATTGGTATAGCATTTAATCAAGAATTCAAGTATTTTAATTAAATTGATATTGATTAATCAGATATCTAATTAAGAATTAAAATATTTTACTCGAAGTGATATTGATTGACTTGATATCGATTTTAGACGCTGAATACCGTGCACTGATTATAGTGCAGAAGAATATCGTGCCTCACACCAACATTCTCGACATTTCTCAACAGAAAAAAAAAAAAATCGTCGTCTCATTTTAAGAATCATTCGATCTAATATCCCAATCTTTACAGCTTCCCACCCCTAACGATCACCTGTTTTAAAACACCTCGCGCAGATATCGTCTGCTCCTTTTCAAGCGATACCGCGCGGCGTTTCTTTATCTTTCGAAAGACATTCTGCGGCAGGGACGAAGCAGGCGATATTTCCAGTTGATCGTTTGCGGTGTTACGACCCGTTCCGCGCCTCTTTTGGCACCAAACGATTTTTACGGCCGCCGGTAGAGTCCCGAGGCGAAGATACGGGCGCGCCTTTTGAGTCAAACCCCCATAAAAATCCCATGCGGCAGCGAAGGGACTATTACAGGTGTGATTGGGGTTTCAGAGGGGGGAAAGGGGTTGGCTGTTGCAGTCCAGAAGAGGACATCTGGATTGAAGGAAAACTCGTCACACTCAAGGAAATTTAATTGAGCTCCTGTCTTAAAATTGAATAAAAATTAAAAAATAACATACTTTTTTGCCTTGATAAAGGTTGTAAAAATATAAAATAGAATATCTCGACTTATAGCTCGAACAGCGAACTCGGAACTAGCGATTCTGATTTTGGGTTGCCAATACTTTCATTTGGCAACATTGCCATCAGCTAACTTCGATTTTGTTAATACTGCCATTCGTTATCTTCGGTTTCGTTTGGCAACACTACCATCCGTAATCTAGTTTCCTTTGGCAATACTGTTCGCCGCTTACTTGATTTCATATAGCAATACTGCCATTCGTAATCTGTGGTTTCGTTTTGGCAATACTGCCGTTATCTTCTGTTGCGTTTGGCATCGCTGCCATCCACAATCTTCTTGTTACGTTTGGAAACATTGTCATCCGCTGCTCATGTTTGGCAACATTGCAATAAACTATTGTGGTTTCATTTGGCAACACGGCTGTTATCTTCGGTTCGTTTGGCATAGCTTCCATTCACTATCATCTGTTTTGCTTGGCAAACTCACATCCGTTATCTTCGGTATCGTTTGGTAACACTGGCATCAATTATCTTCTTTTGCTGGTGATGTACAATGGACGTTGTCCATGTAAGTTTCTCTCTTCAAGTTACAGTTTGCTGCTGTTATTGTGGCTTTACTTATCAAAATATCACTAAAAGAACTGCCTTTGCGATTCAATTAACTTATCTACTACTGGTGAGTGCAAAAATCATTAAAAGAACATTTTACTTCACAGTGAGTGTTCCTGTTTTCTTAATGTCCAGCCACTTCTCTGTTTATTTCTCCTTTTTATTAATATATTTTTATTGATTTGCTTCAGATTTCTTTTGTTCAATTTGGCTTATAAATTTCATTCATTCCTAACGCGTTTTGAGTGCAGAAGATCGTCATCGTGATATTTTCTTTTCTTCCTCTATTGTCGAACATTTTTCTTTTCGATTGCAAAGTTTTTCACGACGATAAAAGAGTACATTTTTTAACATTTTAAAAGAAAATGGCCCGTCTTCAAAATAATTGCGGAATATTTTAACGTGTGGTTTAGAAGGTTGACTGCTTAAAGAAAATAATTGGTATTTTACAAAAATATTTATCTTCTAATCTAATGTTGGACTCTTATACCAATTAAACAAAAATTTATGTGCATAATTGCATCGCAATATATACGAATTCAACAAAGGGATTTCGTTGGATATTCCGAGTATTATTTATTGTAAGCGTATTAAACGGTACCTTTTGTATCAAAGCAAATGACTATTTAAATGGTGCAAAGAAAATAATTTAACTGACCAACAATTGATTTATTACCAACTCTTGCATGACCAATACTCTGAATCGCAAAAATTAGACTGTGCGACAGTCAAGCGACTAATGGGAACCGAGAGAAACCTCCTCCTCTCGTAATGCCATTTCCATCAACACTCTAACAGAAAAACAGTCGTGAAAAGGTAATGTGGAAGGAAATGAATGGTTGCATTATTTATCAGAGATGACAGTCAGGCTTCAGCCTTCAGAGACACAATGAAATTTTGAAGCACAAATTTTAAATAGTAATTGTAAACCTTTAGGCTAAATTTGATTTTTTGATATTAAACTTTTATAATAAGAAACAAAATTAATTTTTTATTGCTATAAAAATCCCACCAAAATTACCTTCATCCCTTATCACACAGGTGTTTGAGTAAATCTGACTTGGCTGCTTACCAATTGCTTACAATCCATCAATAAACTGTTGACAACGATTTTTTTTTCATAATCATTGAGAACTCTAAAATCCATTAATATCTTTAGATCCTTCACAAAATCAAGAACACAAAATACCCCCTGGGGACGTAACTGCTGTCCCTGAATTCAGAAACGATGTGGCTCTATAATGGTTGTTAGAAGTGAAAACCAGGAGGGGCCAACTCCGGCCCTCCGGAAGGTTCTATTCGGCCCGCGGATAGAATTCTATTTGCCGGTCCGAGGAAAATTAAAAGAAATATATATTTATATATCATATATCTATGTCCTTTTCTATTTTGATTAAATATTATTTTTTCTTCTTTTTTCAAAGGACTGATCTAAATATGCCAAAGTCAGAGTTTTACAAATCGAAAGTAAGTTTCCCAAATTTAATATCTCAAGCCCAGAAAATCAGTGCTGTCTTTGTTTCATCTTATATATGTGAACAAATGTTTTCAACTATGAACCTCAGAAAGAATAATTTCAGAAGTAGACTGACAGATGAGCATTGAGCCTCGTTCTTCAGAATCAGTACATCTCACTTCGAACCTCACTATAAGGAACTTTTAAAAAATGAAATCGCAATTTCATTCATTTCATTAACATATTTAAATTGTAATATTTGTATATTGTTTTTGAGAAAAATTTATCTTACCCCGCCAAACTTTTTTCTCTCGATTTTTGGCCCGCGACCGAAAAAGTTTGCCCATATCGAGTAGCCCATAGTATATTTGCCATCGAGTATATTTGTCCATATAGTATCGAGTTCCAGTTGATATAGCATTGAGAGTTCAAAGTGAGTGAGCTCATTCTGTTTCATATCTATTCTGGGGAGGGGCATAAAGAATCTATAAATTGAGAAGTTCTTCAATTAGGTTCAAGAAAAACGGAAGGGAGCCTGAGTTTGGGAATTCCAAATAATGCTGATGCAGTGCAATCTAGTAGACCACCTTTCTGTAGGATACTGGGCAACAATTAAATTTAAACAGTTCTTAGGATACATGGCTTCAGTACCAAACATGTAAAAAGCAACCATTTGGAAAATTTAAAATTCCAAAAAAACAATATTCATATTCCAATTTGAAATTTTAGAAATTCCTATAATATCAATGTGTAATGTATAAGAAAATGAAAGAGTTGTTGTTCTTTAGGCTACTCCCTCAGTGTACGGTAGTACGGGACAGATACCCCATGAGTCTATTTATGAATGGAGGGAAAGGGGCAGCTTCTGTTGTGATGGAGCACCGTAAATAGAAGTTTGAGTTGGCTCCGAGTCACTGAAGTAGAACGGTGCCTTTCAGGAGGATTTCTAAGGGCAACTACCCCTCATTTGCGTATAGTATGATAGAAAACCAGGAAAACTCCCACCAAGTAGTCTGACTAAGCAGAGTCTACTACCAGGTAGTCTGACTTATTTCATGCTGAACAACAACACACTTCCTTTTTTAATCCCCCCAATTAAAAGTGAGAATCTAAGAAACTATTTTAAGAATTTCATTTTCACATTCGATGGGAAATCTCTGTTGAAAAAAATTAAAATGGAACAAAACTCACCTCATAAGATATTATTTAATTACACCAAATTTAAATGAAAGAAAAGTCAAATAGTGTCCATACCTGAAAAAAAAGATAAAGTAAGTATTTTATATGTTAAACATTTTTTGAAATAAATAAATTATTGCATAGCTAATCACAGTAAAAAATTACATTTTTTAATACTACAGTACTACAATTGAGTTTTTTTTTTAAATTAAATTTACAAAATTAGAAAGTTATAGAACAATTGCTTAAAGAATCTGTACAAAAAATTTCAACTCAATTAAAAAGCTCAATCAAAGGAAATGCCAAATATTCCAGTCACTTCAAAAAAAAAAAATTGAGAACACCGTTACATTAACTTTCGTGAGCAATTTTATTTCTCCATATACTGATAGGCCTTTCATTTTAATTATAAGCATCTTCTAGAATCTAAATAGAATCTATTCAATAATAGGTTCTAAATCTAGAATCTGTTATAGAATTTATAATGAATGGAATGTATTTTCTGGAATTTACTGTAAATTATTTTTATTATTATAAAAGATCAACCACTTAGTTAATTAATAAACGCATTAATGTATTAATGCAACTTCTGTACACAATTTCAGCACTTTATACAGTTTTGATTCTTTTTTGGGACTTTAGCTAACCTTTCATATTTTTATTCCTTTTATTTGACTTTAGAAACGATATTCAAACATTTAAACGTTGTGTGCATATCAGAGCATAAAAGATGCTTTATAATAGCATAAAAGAAATTTTCTATTAACCTTTAATTAAATATTATAATAGCACTGATGGTTTATTAAGTGTGGGTGTTATGTTACCAATTTGTATAAAATAGGGTGTCTTTAAATTTAACTTTTAAATTATTCAGTATATTGTTTTTTTTTTATTTTTGGCAATGAATTAATCGTATTGAAGTTTAGGTACACTTATTTAATTAATTACTGAAACATATTTAGCATAACATTATACACTTCATAATAATAATTAACATTTTTAATGTTATACCAACTATCATTAAAGAAATAGCGGCAGGTTTTTTAAGAATTGTGATTTTTATTGAGATACAATTCAATTCCCTTTCATTCGGTTCAAAGAAGGAGGATGGTAAGCGAAATAGGGTACAGTGTAGCAACCTTTGGTTAACGCTGAATTTATACACATCTATCGTTCTATTCCCAAATGACTTCATGTCAAAGTGCCAAGAGTTCAAAACAATGTCTATAATAATAACTTCAAAAAACCTTGGAAAATTCTGATAGCCGATTAAAATATAAGGAATAATTTTTCAATATGCAATTTAGAAATTAAAACAGTGTATTCTTTTAAGAAATATATCTAAAACGAGATGCCTCTCTCAAAAAAACAACACAAAGTATCTAAATAGCAAGGCATTTATAAAGAAGTATCCACAATTTATTTAACTCGGTTATTTTTAAGCACTTCAGTAACCACATAATGGTTTAAATAGTCTACCAAACTATTATGGGAGCTTCTTTAATGGGATCTTTACATATAATGGCTCATATTTTCTACAGGCTGCAATGAGATTATTATGAGCGAGAAATACAAAATCTCTCAAAAATATGGAAAAATTTGAAGATGACTATTAGCTTAAATGTTATGGTCGGACATCCAAATCAAAATAATGCTAAGAAAAAAAGTATTTTTAAGTAAAGGTAAATTTTCTTTTCAGTATATAAATAATACATCCATTTTATTTTGCAAAATATCAAAAAAATAAATTGGATGGTATATTTTTACATTATGGGGCCTGATGGCCGAGTGACTAGCACTCGGTGCCCCAGGTTTCGAGTTCGAGTCCCAGCTGTGACAGGGATGTTTGTAGTGGTTCGGAATCCACTTTAAACCGTAGGTCCTGTCTAATATGATAGTAGAGCGTTGTGGGGGGTATTGCTACTCCGCGTCCGTAGCTTATCATCAAGATATATGCACCCCCTGGGTAGCGCTACAAGTAACATAAGTGCAGTCTTTGCTTATGGCATGAAAAATACAATTGTCTAAGTATTTGCAACTGCATTAGAAAACAAAATATTTTACATGTGTTTTTCTTTCTAATTCTTCACAGACAGCTTGGTCTTAAATGCCTTAAGGCAAGTGCTGCACGGACGTACTCACTTCGCATTACTCAGGGGGCGCGTGTAACTCGAAGATAAGCTACGGACGCGGAGTAACAATGCCCTCGCAACGCTCTATGATCCATAGGATCTGGACCTACGGTTCAGTAGATTCCGAGCCACTACAAACAGCCATGGCACCGCCGTGACCTCGAACCCGAAGCCTGTGGTACCGAGCGCCAGGGCGCTATCCACTCGGCCATTCAGGCCCCCGTATTTTTGTCCATTCATTATATTATTTTGTGGTTAGTATCCAGTAACATGGAAATTGTGTCATTTCCAATCATGATTAGATGAAAATTTGCTTATGGAAGCGAAACTATACATTTTACCACGACACATTTTTTAAATAAAAATTAAAAAGCATTTTTGACAAGGGAAAAAATCGACAGAAAATAGAAAATCATAACGAAAAATACATAGCTCTTACCCAATGCATTTTGAATCCATAAAATAGAACGTCACTTTTAACGCGTTGAATATTTTTGAGAACATACGATTTTGTGCATCTGGGAAAACGAAAAAAAAAAAAGTACCAGAAGAAAAAGAAAACTTCCATGAGATATTATGAAGTGATGGTCCAATGATAGGTAATTTATGTTTTTTTTTTTTTTCTTCTAAATTACAACCTTCATATTTTCTTCGCGGCAAAATGTTAATGGAATAAAAATTTCCTGTCGGCCGAAGCATTATTAGATTGCAAGGAATTTCGGCCGATTTCGGGGCACAAACGGGATTCTTGCAAAATTGTCACCACAATGATTATAATGCGCAAAAGACGTCTTCCATTGAACCTATCAGACGACGCAGCCTCACCCAAAGGGGGTCGAGGTGGTTGATGTACCCTCATCAAAATCGAATTTGCTTATCGTCTGCTGGGAAAAGGGGGGAGGTTCGAAAATAACTCGTCCTGCCTTGGAAATGAGTCTTTTTAACTGTACTGTGGCAGGAAGAAAGATAAAGGGGGCGGGGAGAGGGGGAGAGAACTTTATTTTTCCAAAGATACACAATTTGGTGCACCTTATACTTTCGAACGCGTGCGATAATCGAATAGAATGCATGAATATATTGAGTTCGCTGTTCGACGTTTTGACTCGTAAAAACCGTGCATAAATATTTCAGCAGAAATAAAAACTTTATTGTGCATTTTTCATAGCAGTTTAATTTTAACTTGAATTTTCCAAGAGACTTAACTTCATGACATGTGTAAAATGAGCTTGAAATATCACGTTTACTAATGTCTGGCTATTAAATAACTATTAATTAATTATTATTATATTTGGTTTTTAGTTATGTTGTTCCTTTTTTTAATCGAATTTAATTTGTGTTTTTAGTTCATAAAATTTTTATCTTTTGAATTTAATGTTGCGTCTAAATTACTATTTTTAATCAATTATTTTTATTTTTTATCGATGTTTATCTTTTTTTTTTTCCGTTGTGAAACTTAAAATGCAAGCCAGTTAAATTTTTCGAAAATACAATGGCCCTAATTAAAACAATACTTAATATATTGCAATGCGATTATATTGAAACTTTTTTTGTTAAATTATACTGGAATTCTAAATTTGTTACTTACATTGTTATTACTTATTTCTCTAAAACACGAAAAGTAAAAATATTGTTTACAGAAACAGGAAAATGTCCAATCCTATTTGCTAATGTAATAAAAATAAGGAATAAAATATATTTCCACTGAATACTCAAAAGTTTCCTGATTATAATCAGCGAATTATACTTTAAAAAATCTTTAGAATTACGTTATGTGAAATCGTATCGTAAAAATCAATATTTTCATTGCGAGATTTTTTCTTTCTGAAGACAAAAATTTTTTTAAATAACTAGCACTTTTTTTAACATTCTCTTGAAATTTAGAAATAGAAAATGCTTTTGCTGAGAATAAATGGGAATTTATTTATTCTCAGCAAAAACATTTTCTATTTAAAAATAAAAAAATAAAAAAAATAAAGTGAAAATGTTTAGAATTTATTTTAAATGGTGTTGATGAAGGTGGGATCAAATATCGAAGACATCTTCAAAACTGTTAAGAACTGCTTAAGAACTGTTTTTGCATTTATTTTCTCTCAATCATTCGCTGTGAAGGAACTTTATCCCAAGTCCTTTATCGTATTTTTACAAGTAAGATAAAAAAAGTAAAGGAATAAATATCACAAGAACGGTAAAAAAAACAAATATCAAACAACTATTGTAGAAAACTTATCGATTTTGAAAACGAAGTCTGTCTGCTATTCCTCTGAGATTCATCAACCTATTTTTATCCCACTAATCTGTCTGAAGTCCTTCTTCTTTACCGAGCACGATAAGACGTATTTGACACACGGGCCCTTCCAAAATTCCGTCCGATTGTCAGGGGGACTTATTTCCTTCGCGCCGATAATGGGGAAAAACTATTTCCGGCGCGAAAAGGGAAATCGGAACTTGTCTCCAACTCCAGATGTCGCGTTCCGATAGCTTCTCGGCTCTTTCCCCAACACAGCCCGGATGGACAAAAAAATTTTATATACACATGGGCATCGCATTAATATTCACATTCATGTGAATGTCAGCAACTGACGAGTCATGGCCCTCATAAAATGATTTCTTTTCTTGTTGTTTTAATGCAGGTGGCAATACAGAGACAGTTAATCTTTATCCCATGAGCAAGGCCTGCACCACTGTTACTCTTTTTAACACAACTCAAGAGGCACGTGTAGTTTGAAGATAGGTTATGGATGCGAGTAACACTACCCTGCGCAAAACTCTATGATACTATTAGACTGGGATCTACTGCTTAAAGTGGATTCCAAAGCACTACAAACATCTACGGCACCGCCGGGACTCGAACTCGAAACCTGTGGTACCGGAGCGCTAGCTACTCTGCCATCAGGCCCATATATAATTTATTTTGTGTTTACATATAACAAATATATATAGACATCTAATACAACATGGACAGAGTTTTGACACCATTTTTCTTATTTTGTACCTTCCTGGTGGTGCAGTACTGTTAATTGTCGGAATACCAGTAAGTATAAAGCCCTTAACCTTTCTCCTTAATTTAGCATATTGAATTCTAATATAAGTTTAGCTGCTGTTAGTTGGTACGTAAAAAGAAATTATTTCTTTAGTTTGATTAATCGCTCCACGGTCATCTTATGCAAAACAAAGAGGGCTAAACAAACAGGGACCTACAGTTTAAAGTGGATTCCGAACAACTCACAAACTTGCAGGCCACCGCCAGGATTCAAATCTGTGCCTGTGATACCAAAGTTCAGAGCCACTTTGACCACCAGGCCGCAATTATTTCTTTAAGAATTAACAAAAATTTAAAAGTTTACTCCAAATAAAAAGAATTTCCCAAAAGAAAAAGAAATAATCAAAAATTTAAAATTTAAAAAATAATTTTTAAAAATAAGCCTTTAAATTAAAAAAATTCGGTACTGTTAGTGACTAATTGCAGATCCCACAAAAATAAAAATAACATTAACAAATAAAAGTTGACAATGGAAAAGTAATTAAATAAAAATTTAATAAAAATTGACATTAAAAAATAAAATGATACATTACAAAAATAAAAATCATACATTAAAGAATTTTTTTATATCTTTAAATTTTTCCCTACAAATGAAGGGTAAAAAAAATAAGTACCATTCACTTTTCAGTAAAAAATAATTAGACGGAAAATAGCGGGGAAAACGACAAAAATAAAAGCCTGAATTCGATCTCACATATTAGAAGTTGCAAGAACTAGTAACAATCAAGCGACGACTCGAATTGTTGGATGAAAAAGAGATAAGTCCAACATCGGTCCTCAAATGCAGAATTAGCTAGCACGAGTGAAATGCAGTCATACCACAAAGGGATGCGAGGAATCGCTCGACAGAAGTCACATAAGTCAGGGTAACACTGTGCATATAAATGCATTCTGTGTATAAAATATTCGCAATTTATAATTAAAAACATATTCGTAAAAGATATTGCTACAGTTTATCTTTACATTTTTTTTTTCCTTTTGTAAATTGGTGACCCTGTACTGCGTTACTATGCGGAATTTGAACACGATCTGTCACTCAGTGTATTTGCAGCAGCTTTTTTTTTTTTTCTGTAATCAAACATTTTGAGTGCTCTGTGATTTTAAATGAGTTTGCCTTAAATGTTTTATTTTAAGCGACATTTCGTGAGCCGAATTGCTAAAAATGCTTTTGCAAAGACTAACGATGAATCGTGCATGTCAAAAACACAAAATGAATTATATAAATCATTCGAAGAAAGCCGAGGAATTTATTTAGTTTTGGTCAATCTTCAACTGCTGCAGATCGATGGAGCATTGACAAAATCAGGAAGCTGGTGATTTAGAATCATCACACGAATCTTAGAAGGCGGTTTCAAGAGATGAACGTAGAAGTCCGTTCATAACACATCCTTTCGTCTAAAAAGATCGTCGAAAGCAGGTCGCTGAAGACAAGATGTCCCAAACGATTCCACACTCATGAAACAAAAAGGAATATCATCGACCAAGCTCGACATTCACCTGATAAGGTACCACGGGACATTTCCCTGTTCCCAAAGTTGAAATGAACTTCGAAGGAACCGTTTTGACTCGATTGAGGCAATAAAAGAAAATTTGCTGAAGGTCCTGCTTCAATCGGCCTATCAAAAAACGTACGGAGGATTGGATCGAGATTTATCATAGTTGCATTGATCTCGTTGGAGGCTACAAAAACAAATTTTGATGAATAAATTGATTTTTGCTTTTATTTTAAAACTTCAGTATACTTTTTCCGCAGAATGTGCACATAAATTATCTTCCATTACGATCAACGTCTTAAAATTTCTGTTTGTTTTCTTTTTCTCATCACCTCAGCCCATTACCTAGGATTAAGCAGCTCTTATAAGTAAGAAAATGAGAGTGGAACATATGTATATTAAGATGTTACAGGGAGAACCGGGAAAACGTTTAGGAACAACTACCACCTATTTGCGTGTTGTATAAGAGAAAATACTAAAAACTTCTCACCCAGACAGCTTGACTACCGATGCGTGATACCTTCACGCCTCAAACGTCATCACTTCTTCTCATTTCTGAAAGCAGTAACTACAACAGTACCGTCAGGGATTCGAACTCGGCACTTCTGTTCACTACTTGCTTACGTTATCCCTCACGAGTCGGGTCTGATAGAAACATTAATATAAAAGAAAAATATTTAGCAAAACTCTGGTTCTTTATCCAGTCAGTCTTCCATAATATTCTACAACAGCTTTGAAAATCCCAATACCAAAAAAAAAAAAAGTTTCTTTTTATCTTCCATTGCTGTCTTATCCACTTTCCACGATGCTGAGGGGTTCGTTGGCCGAGTGGCTAGCGCTCTGAGCTCGGTACCACAGGTTTCGAGTTCGAATCCCGACGGTGACATGGATGTTTTGTGAGTGGTTCAGAATCCACTTTAAACTGTAGGTCCCGGTCTGTTTAGCCTAAAGTGTGCACAAGATGACCATAGAGCGGCAAACCAAACCAATCCACGATGCTGTACTAATTTAGAGAACCAAACGTGACTTCTAATAAACATTATTAATAACTGTGCAAACATCTTCCAATTTTTAACATAAATTCCAGCATAAATAATCCATCATAGTAATTAAATTTCACCATAATAATTCAAGCGAGGCGTAAGCGCTGAAGGTCGATTGAAAAGTTGATTAAGATCGCAGCGGGAACCTCTTAATAATGAGCGCAGCAACAGACATTTGCAATCGCTTCCGCTCATTTCCGGAATAGGTGTTGTCCCTTCCGGTCACCACCGGAAGAAGAGGAAAAGCACTTTTCACGCGCATCGCTTCCTTCAGGAACGCCCACGCCACTTCCGGTCTGTCGACAATGGAAGGCTTCAAGGGAACGACTCTAACTGATTAATTAACAAAAACTACACTCGGCTATTTTTCATCTCGTCTATTTTTGCTCTGTGGTATGAGAGCAGGCGAAGCCGATCTCTTTTCTACTCTAGGGCTTGGTTTGGTTTGTCGCTCTACGGACATCTTGTGCACACGAGGGCTTAACAGGCCGGGAACTACAGTTTAAAGTCGATTCCGAACCACTCACAAACATCCATGGCACAGCCGGGTTTCCAACCTGGAGTCTGTGGTACCGAGCGCCAGAGCACTAGCCACTCGGCAATCAGTGCCCCTACTCTAGTGCAGAAATGTGCTTTCGTTGGGAGGGAAGGGTACGCAATCCTCCCATAAAATGCAATCCTTTCTTTTTCTACACACCTCCCCTCGTATTTAAGATCTCTACCAGAAAGAAAATTGCTGGTGGAGCATTGGTGTGCTTCATGTAGACCACGAATAGCTCACCGAAGACTTTTAAGGCTAACTGTCTCGCATTTTTGATCACATAGTCTTCACACAAATTGTCACAATTGCCAACTAGCCTCCCAACTTCAGTCCCTACCGCAGGATACTGCGCACGTCGCTGCACAACTTGCAGCGTGTGTAGTGTGACAGCTTCTGTTGGAGCATCTTGAGAAACGTTAAGTCTCCGCTTTACTACCACAATGCTATTCATATGACGCATTTATTTATATTTAATATTTCTAGTACTGAATATATCTTGTATTCTGGTGACAAACCTTTCTCAGGTTTTTGAAAATGGCAGCATACCATTAAAAATAGGAAGCAAATTTATATATAAGATATAATATAAGATGGATTAAAAAACATATGATTCCACTTAACAGATACGAGAAATACAGCCTGGCCGTGAAACAATTTCACCGTTTCGAAGGGATCTGCAACTAAAACTAACGAATTGAATGAAATCAAATCTCAGGTACAGACTGTAGAAGGCATGGAGAGACGACGGTAGTACAAAGTAGTAGTAATAGTAAGAAAATATGCAGTAGCAAAAAAGTAATACAAAAGTCGCGATTTCGATGCTACTATCACGTTCCTATTAGGAATTTTGTACAATTAATAAAGATTTTACATCACCTAGTTCCAAAAGATGTCACCCCATGTGCGTTTTGGATATGGGGATTCCTTAAATCCTTTGTTGGTGACTTTATAAGCCTGGGTTTCATGAAAGAGAATAAAAGACGGATAAACATCCAAATTGACAATTTACGCTTAACGATAGAGATCGTCATATAACTGATGCAATATTTATATACAGAGAAGATCAGCGCATTGGATCTGTTTATTGCATGTGGTTTAAATCCTATTGTGCATTTAATCCTTCTGTACATTAATAAAAGATTATTTATGTGAGTTTCATATGTGAGTAATTTCTCTATGCACATTTTTGTATTACTTGAAATTTTGTATAATCCATCTTATGTGCCTTTATTGTAATCATTGATACTTTTTTGATTCCGCAAGTGGCAAAATCTCGCCCTTTATTTTCTCCTAAATTCCTCTTCAAATTCCTTTCACCGTCTGTATAGGAAATTCAGTTTCATTCAGTTCATTATTTTTTTATTAATTTCCCCGTTCATTAACAAAACTGGAAAAGAAATCACAGCCAAAAAATAAGGCCATAAAATATTCGTCACATACAAAACAAACATTTTGTTTTATCCGAAACTGAAAATGCGATAAAATATCGAAATATAATTAAAGCACTCTTTACAGATCCCTTAATTGACATCAGGAAATTGTGTTTCCATGTCTTGTAGAGAAGACATTTAAATTCAATTAAAATGTTATTTTATATTTAAATTTAGAATGTCATTCAAGAGTTGTAAATGTCTCACACAAATTATTGCCGATTGAAATATAAGAATTTGAATTATCTATTCTTTTTCAGACAATAGAATCATAGACAAGTATGATCAAATGAAATGCACGTCACATTATGGGGATATATCGCAGCTACTAATACATCTTTTGGTAAATTGCAACCTAGGATCCAAAAATCATTATACCCATACGTAAAAAAGGGTGTGTGTCAAGCATTTCGCATCGATCGTCAGATTGTCTGGTGGGACTTTCCGAGTTTTTACCCTAATGAACGTCAGTATAGGGCAGTGTAAGTGTCTGGACGTCTGCACATAGAAGGTGTCTGAAAAGACAGGGAAGAGGTTATTCTTCTCTTTTTCCCCACAGGAAAGCAAAAATAACAAAAAAAGGGAGGGAGAAAAAAAAAGGGTTTGCGCGAGAAAAGAAGACGAATTTGATCACATACAAAGTCGATTTCAACTGAGACAAATGTCCAGATGTTGATAAATATCTGAAAATGAGAACTTTAATTGGCGCGTAAGGCAATTGAATTTAGTACCAAGACTCAATTGATTGCTTCAATTGGATCGTAAATCAGTTGTGTTTAATATAAATTTGTATCAAGTCTTCGTTAACTACTCGAATTGGAGCCCTCTGGCCCGTGGTACCACAAGCTTCAGGTTCCAATCCTGACGGTGACATGGATGTTTGTGCGTGGTTCGGAATCCCCGTTAAACTGTAGTTCCCGGTCTAATTAGACTAAAGTGTGCATAAAATGACAGTAGAGTGACAAACCAAACCAAATCAATTGAGCGTAGATCAGTTGGGTTTAGTATAAATTTGTATCGTGACTTCGCTAACTACTTGAATTGGAGCATAGGTCAGTAAGTTTAGTATAATATTACGTCGGGACTTCGTTAACCGTTTCAATTGTGAAAAAGGTGTAAATAAAGAGACTGTATATTAGTAAACAAAACTTGAGGTGATTTTTTGTGAAACTAGTACGGGGAAACTCAACATAGTCTTAACAGGATAGCTCTATATTTAAAAATCTTCCCCGAAAGGTGGTGACCTCCCCTCAGCAACAATTGATTGGCCCTCAACACCTATGCAAGAGGCTCACCAATGTTAAAACTAACAATTGGATGCATAGCCTTAGGACAGAGGACATGTACGAAGAAAAAAAAGGAGAACTTATTTTCTTCGTAAATTTTATGCCCTTAAAAATATCGTTTTCTGAAGAGGGACTTCTCTTTGTTGGCAAAAGAGGTTGAGGGGACAATAAAAAATTAAAGATCTCTTGATTAGAGCAATTTACAACGCTGCATACTTATTCTGATGTTTTCAGGTCCTCTTCCCGCTTGGTGCCCTGCACTGCCTCTTTGAATCCAGAATATTGCTTTCAACAATTTTCAGCGCCCTCTATTATTTATAGTTGAAACTAAACTCTAACGCAAGTCTTTTTTTTTTCAATGTTGTTGATTTTTTAAAAATATTGTTTAAATTTGAACAATTTTTCTTAACATGGTGTTTGTTATCTATACACATTTGTCACCCTACTAATGATGTACTTTCACCTAATGACAATATTTCAGATGTAACAACAATGTTCCATGAAAATAAATAAATCAAATTGTCTTCTTTTTTGCTTAAAATTTTTAATTTTTAATTAAAGTGAATTTAAAATTTAATTAAAATACAGTTAATTTTTAATTAAAGTTCAATTTTTCAAAGGAATTTTTCTCACTTTATACTAAAATAAATAATTATATTATTCTGATATTTTAATTATTTCTACTAATATTATTATAATAATTAATAATGATATTTAAAACAAGAAACATTTCTGTTAAGTTTCAATTTACTCTGATTAACTAACTTCAGTAATAATACGAAAAAAAAAAAATCATTTTTTGTCACATATATTTTATTAATAAAAAAATTAATGTACATCAAACGAAAAGTTTCCAAATTCCAATTATAATAATTATATTTGATTAAACTTTACATAATTAAAATTTCAAACGGAAAATTCCTTTTTCAATAATTTCAAAACTTCAAATTTTATAATAATTTTATGCGACTAAAACGAATTTTGCACATAACTAAATATATATCTATATATATGATGAAATTTGAATGAGTCGTTAAGAAAAGGCTACTTGTTAAATTGTTGTTAGTTTTGTTTTTATTGAGTCATCACAATTCAGGAAAAAGAATTTTTGTTAATCAGCGCTCGGAGAAATTAGAAATAATATTTCTTTCCTAGTGAATTTCTTTCATATATTTTTCGTTTTATATGTGCTTTCTTTTAATGTGTATGACTTTCATAAAAATATTATTCATAATAAAAAATAAATAAATAAACGTTAAAAAAAAAGTTTTTGAAAAATTAAAATAATAAATTTAGTTCTACTCAAACATAATTCACGTAAAAACTTTCAAAGCATTTGTAATAAACAAATAGAGAGTACGTTTTAACGCAATTATAAAAGTATAAAAACAAACGTTTTCCACTAAAGTTTAATTTTACTTACGCCGGAACTAATTGCTCTTTTATGCAAATAGGAATTTCTCTTTAAAAAAAATAAATGTTTAAAAATTTTCTGAACAGTACTAAGAACGTTCAGACCTTCCATATTTCCCAATTTTTTTTTTTTTTTTCTAATTTTTATTACCCTGCTGAATATGTGCGCCATAAGCGCCTTCTAATGATAAATATTAACATTTCCCCTTTCTCGAAAATATGGAAAGAAAGATGTAAAAAAAAAAAAAAAGAACAGAACAGAACAGCACGGAGCTCTGTGGAGAAAGCGTATAAAAGATTCTTCTACCTCACATTCTCTTTTAATGAAATGCGAAATATTTTGCATTTTGAATACGAAAGCTTTTATATTGATGTTATTTTATACCTCTTTTTTTTTTCCCTACGCTTTCGATCTCTCTTCGCGTTTCGAAAATGATTTTTTAAACGGATGTCATGAATTCTGCTTATTCTTACAGGAGATTCTCGGAGGATTCGTCAGAAATAAAAAAAGGGACAGAAAAAGGAGCAGAAGCGCATTAACAAAAAATGGCTCACTTAAAAGCTTTTTCACCGCTTGCCACAGCCTGGGCTTCATTTTTAAAAGAACCACAGGAAAAATAGTCAATGGAAATAATTTGAAAAGCTGCTAACATCATTTTGGAATATTATAGATTTCACTAATGCAATTTCTGTTCCTTTTTTTTGTAATTATTGTTATTATTATTTTTCTAATTTCTAGTCGCATCAAATTGTGTTGCGGTATTTTAGTCTTTTTTAAATTTGAATTTATCCTGAACAATAATTTCTTGTTATGAATTCGAGTGAAATGAATCAGTATTTTTATTGGAGAATTATTGCTACAAATTTTAAAAGGGTTTTTTTTTTTTCACTGTTTCTGATTTCTTAATATTCCGAGTTTATTTAAATAAAATTTTTAATACGCTTGTATTTTTCGAAAAATTATTAGCTCTTTAAATTTTGATACTCTTAATTTAAAATTTTTGTAGCGTTACTAAGAGATCAGAAAAAAATAATAACAAAATGCTAGAAAAAAAGGCGATAAATTCTGAAAAAGAAATGCTTTATTTGGAAAATAAATTGCTCGAATTTGCAGTGTAAATTACATTTTCATATGAATAGTTTAAAATGTAAAGTTAGTAAATGAATGGCTTAATTTACGCATTCTTTTTCTTAAAAAATTAAAAAAGAAAAATTTTAAACAGAATTGACATAACAGTTAAAATTTTTCTTAACATCGTGTTTTTTAATCATGCACATTTGTCCCCGCTGTAATGATATACGTTTCACATGATAATGTTTCAGATATAACAACAATGATCCAGGAAAATACAGCAATCTAATTATTTTCTTTTAATTAAAAGATTTAATTTGGTATTGCGGAATTGTATAATTTGGTATCAGAGGAATTTTTCTTGCTTTATAATAAAAGAAATAAATCAATATTACTATTTAAAACATGAAAAATTTCTTTTAAGTTTAAATTTACTCTGATTAACTAATTTGAGTAATAATACGGGGGGGAAAAATCAGCTTTTCGCATATATTTTTCTAATAAATTAATTTATCCGCATTAAATAATTTCCAAATTCGAATTCTAATAATTATATTTGATTAAACTTTACATAATTAAACGTTAAAACAGAAAATTCATTTTTATATCCTTTCAAAACTTCGAATTTTATATATATATTTTTTTTTTTGTGACTAAAATGAATTCTGCAAGTAGCGAAAAATATATATATGATGAAATTTGAAAGAGTCGTTAAAAAAGGTTGCTTGTTAAATTGTTATTAGTTTTGTTTTTTTGTGGAGTCATCACAATTCATGAAAGAATGTTTGTTATTTAGTGCTTGGAGAAATTAGAAAATATATTTCTTTCCTTGTGAATTTCTTTCATATATTTTTCGTTTTATATGCGCTGCCGTTTAATGTATATGATTTTCATAAAAATATTATTCATAATAAAAAAATAAATAAACAAACGTTAAAAAGTTTTTGAAAATTAAAATAATAAATTTAGTTCTACTCAACATAATTCACGTAAAAAAAATTTCAAAAGCATTTGTGTAAACAAATAGATAGTACGTTTTAACGCAATTATAAAAGTGCTAAAAGTATAAAACAAACATTTCCACTACTAAAGTTTAATTTTACTTACGTTGGAACTAATTGCTCTTTTATGCAAAGAGAAATTTCTCTTTAAAAAAAAAAAAAAAAAAATGTTAAACATTTTCTGAGCGATACTAAGAACGTTTTAGACATTCCATATTTCCCAATTTTTTCTACTTACTTTTCTATTTATTTTTTTCCTCTCGCTGAATATGTGCGCCATAAGCTCCTTCTAATGATAAATATTAACATTTCACTCGCTCGAAAATATGAAAAGAAAGATTGGAAAAAAAAGGAACAGAACAGTACGAAGCTCTGTTGGAGAAAGCGTATAAAAGATCCTTCTACCTCATATTCTCTTTTTTTTAATGAAATGCAAAATATTTTGCATTTTGAATACGAAAGCTTTTTATGTTGGATGTTATTTTATACCTCTTTTTCTCTCTTTTTGGATCTCTTCGCGTTCCGAAAATGATTTTTTAAGCGGAAGTCTTGAATTCTGCTTATTCTTGCAGGAGATGCCTGGATTCGTCAGAAATAATAAAAAAGGAACAGAAGCGCATTAGCAAAATGGCTCACTTAAAAGCTTTTCACAGCAGCCTGGGCTTCATTTTTAAAAGAACCGCAGGAAAAATAATCAATGGAAATGATTTGAAAAGCTGCTAACATCATTTTTGTATATTATAGATTTCTCTAATGCAATTTCTATCTTCCTTTTTTTTTTTTTTTTTTTTTTTTGTAATTATTGTTGTTATTATTTTTCTAATTTCTAGACGCATCAAATTGTTTTGAGGTATTTCAGTCTTTTTTAACTTAAATTTATCCTGAACAAAAATTTCGTGAAATGAATCAGTATTTCTATTGGAAGATTAATGTTACATATTTTAATAGGTTTTTTGCCCCCTAGTTTTAACTTATTAATATTCCCAGTTTATTTAAATATAATTTTTAATACGCTTGTATTTTTCGAATAATCATTCGCTCCTTAAATTTTGATACTCTTCAATTAAAATTTTTATAGCATTACTAAGGTATCAAAAAAATATAAAAAAAAGGAACAGAATGTCTGGGAAAAAAGGAGATAAATTTTGAAAAAGAGATACATTTGTTGGAAAATAAATTGCTCGAATTTGCAGTGTAAATTATCTTTTCATATAAGTAGTTTCAAATGTAAAGTTAGTAAAATGGATGGCTTTAAATGGTTTTTTTTTTAATTTTCGATAGATAAATTTAAAAAATAAAGAATAAATTATTGTGTGCATTATCACTGATAAAAAATAATAACATCTCTTGATAATGTATTTTTACATTTAATAATTGTTAAAGGTGGTTAAAATTAAATTTGCAGACAATCATAATTAAATTATTGTTACTATACTGGACAAGATTCAAAATGTCAGAGATGGAAGATTCCATAAAAAAAAAAATAGATAAAAAGTCACATATATGAGGATACGGCACTTTTCAATTATTAAAGACTTCTAAAGGAATATCAAAGAATTATATTCTGGAAACACAAATTCCTATGCATTGAACTAAATTTTTGAAGCTGAACTAAATTACTTTTGCAATTGAACTTAATTCCTTTGTGTCGAATTAAATCTATGAAATTTGAAATAAATTTTTTTATTGAACTAAATTTTTGAATTAAATTCTTTAAATTGAACTAGACATGAAATTGAACTGAATTCCTTTGAAGAACTAAATTGTTTGAATGAGCTGAAATATTTTAAAATAAATAAATTCCGTTGCTTGGATTTATTGAGTCCTTTGAATTTCTGAATTTATATATTCCTTGAGGCATTGAATTTATTAATTCTTTTATTGAGATTTCTGGATGTTAAACTTTTTTTCCCACATTGAGCATGTGAATTAAGAAATTTATCAGGTGATTATGATGCCACAGAATTGCACCCTGTAATGAGAGGATACCTGATACCACTTCATAACACCACAAAAACTCACCCTATCGGTAATTTTCGTTCTTTCTTGGTAGTATGTTGAACATTCTTTCAAGGGGCGAAACAAAGGGCGAATTTTCTTTAAATACGTTACATTTCCCCAGCAGAGAATGCTTCACACAAGACATTTATGATTCATGAGAACGATAAGCTTCAAAAACTTTAATAAAAACTATGTTTCTATTCAACTTCAAAGATATTAGACGACCTCATAGGATCCTATGTTCCCTATCGGTGACTTTCCAGATCTTCTTTTCATTAAATCCTCAGTTCTATATTTTGATGAGACTCGCTACCCTTTTTCATATTTTTGGTTTTAAATCGGCCTACAGATAGGCCCAGACGATCTGATATCAAAGATGAATATCAACGAAAATTGTATTACTAATTTTCACCTAATTAGCAACCAATTATCCACTTGTATGGGAATTTTGGGATACGGCAACCTCTTTATGTTAAAAATTGATTTGAATGATAAGAACGAAATTATTAGTACACATTATTTAAAAATAATCTATATAATAAAAATTATCAGCGTAACTGTCTCCATTCAGAACCCTTAGAGAGAGATTAGGTAGTGGTATATTCGAAAGTCTACTTTCACAAGTTCCTTCTTTTCAGGAATTTTCTTTATCTTAGAATGTTGTCATACCATGCAACGACCCATCATTGAAGAAGAAAAATCTACCTTTGACAGAGAGAGACGGAACTGAAGATCTAACGACTGCGGGGCCTTTTATTCTGTTGTCTTAATCGAAAATAAGATTTGAAAGAATAAAGCAAAAAAGCTATTTTTATTTTTTTTATTATTATTTTTATTAGGTATTTATGTTCGTATATAATATTGAAATTCCAAAATAAAAAAAAAAAACATCGATGAGAGAAAAGAACAAGAAACGTATCAATCCTTGCCCAATGGGGTAAATTAACGTTAAAACTTAAAAAAAAATATTTCATTCCGCATTTTCTAATGTATCGTCTATTTTTTCAATGTTTCCATACAAAGTATGCAATTCCAATTATGATATTGTAGTCCTCACATATCCTACCTGGTTTATTCTTTGACGCAGGTCCATTTTTTGTTACCGATTATCTGAAGCAATAGTACTTATCTCGTGATCATATCCAGTGTCGATTTTTATCGATTATCTCTCATATATTATTACGGTTTTTTTCTCACACAAGAATTTACAGAGTCGAGTACTTGCAACTGTTTATTTCTCATCTGGTCATGTCCAATGTCGATTTTTATCGAATATCTCTCCTGCATTAGTACTGGTAACTTTTGCATCCCTTGATCATTCCCAACTTCGATTTTTATGGAATATCTCTTTTAATTCTGGGAAATTATTTATTATTATTGCTCTAATTATCTCTTATTGCCTTTTCCAGCATCGATTTTTTTTTACAAATACCTCTTACACTTTTACAACTTGCAACTGTTTTTTTTCCCCTCTCATATTCATCTGCACCGTCAATTTTTATCGAATATTCCTCATACATTAGTATTTACAAAAGTTTTTTTTTTTTTTTTTCATAGTTATCTCCAACATCGATTTAAACTGCAGGTCCCGGTCTAATTAACTTAGAATGTGCAAAAAATGAACGTAGAGTCACAAGCCTTTTTTGACCTGCCAAATTTCTTTGGTCTATTAGTACTTGCAACTGCTTATTCTCTCATGATCATCTAAAGTGTAGATTTTTATCGAATATCCTTCAACTGATCCAATCCCATTTAAATGTTTTCCTCTATCTTATGAGAAGTAGAAGTTCGATAAATTGGCACTACGAGTCTATGCTAATGGGGATAAATCAATGCATCCACTTTAATTCAATTGTTTGGAAAGCAAGTGCTTTCTGAAGCTCTCTTTAATTTCACCATCATCAACCGGGCACCCGGATCACCTGCAAATAATAGAGACTGTTTCTGAAGCAGAGCCCGCGTAACATGGGGCCATTCTTAAATCACCAGAAGCACGCAACACACGGAATTAATAGAAAATTTCACTACTTTCCAGAAACCTGTTCACGTATTCGGGCGTTATTTGCGTTCGATTGCGTTCTATCGAACTTTTTTATTCACAACGTGTTCTTGGGAGAGAGAATTTCTTTTTGGCAGGAATTACTCCAAAAGATCGATGTTTTTTTTTGTTTTTGTTCCTTCTCCTAAACAACATCTGAATTGCTGAAAAATTTGCAACACAGTTTCTGATCGAACAAATCTATTGCAGTTCACACCGTTTCGCTTATCCTGTTGAGTTTCAGGTTGGTAAATTGTTTCTCTACTAGAACGAAATGAGCCTCGCAGAATCCGTTTTGGAAACTATTTCTTCAATAGCATTGTGTAACTATGAAATCACAAAACAATCAGCAGCAAGTAATTTGGTTAGACTACTTTACTACTACTTTTTCTTGACATGAAATGTATTTCTTGCAAAAATTCATGGAATCTGCAGTAAATGTTTTCAGCACATTGTTTGCTGATGTCTATTAAGCATTTATTTATTGTTTTATTTTTAACTATTTTATTTATTTTCTTAAATTTTATTCTTATCATTTATATAATGACGTTTTTTTTGTTGTAATTTTTCCTCTCTCTCACTCTCTCTCTCTCTCTCTCATATACACTAAAAGAACCAAAACATTATGACCACCCCTACATTTTGCAATGAACTCGCCTGGCCGACGTGGAAGGCACGTGATCAGGTGGAAGTGGTATTTAACTGCTGCTGGAGATTCTGAAGAATCATTCTTTCACTTACTTCTGTGTGTGATGGGAAAGGCTGCGGATCTAAGCGATTTTGATAGAGGGCAGATTGTAATGGCTCGAAGGCTCGGAACAAGTATTTCCGAAACTACACGACTCGTGGGTTGTTCTCGATCTACAGTTGTTAGTACTTATTCAAAGTGGATGAATGACGGTGAAACCAGCAGTAGACGACATGGTGTTGACGTATACACGCTATCAAAGAAAAAGGTCGTCGGAGACTGTCTCGCATGGTGAAGCAAAACCAGAGCCAGACAGTGGCTCAGCTGACAGCCCAATACAATGCAGGGCCAAGTAGAATAATATCGGAGCACACTGTTCAGCGGACAATGTTGGATATGGGGCTAAGCAGCAAATGTCCCACTCGTGTGCCTTTGCTGACCAAGCGTCATCGCCAACTGCGCCTGCTCTGGGCCCGGGAACATCGTGACTGGTCCATGTATCAGTGGATGAGAGTTGCCTGGTCAGATGAATCACGGTTTGTCATTCATCACGCCGATGGCCGTGTCAGGATAGGCCGTCTTCCAGGCGAACAGTTGCTCCCCTCAATGTACAGTAGGTCATACACAGGCCGGTGGTGGCGGTATTATGCTTTGGGGGACGTTCTCTTGGGCTTCTCTGGGACCCGTGGTTGTGGTATAGCAGACCGTGAATGCTACAGGGTATCTGTACATCATTGCGGACCAGTTGCACCCTTTACATGGCCTCTGTTTTTCCAGCTGGAAATAGAATGTTCCAACAGGACAACGCCAATTGTCACAAGGCTAAAAATTGTGTTGGAGTGGTTCCAGGAACATGATGCTGAATTCCAGTTCATGTCCTGGCCGCCTAACATTTGGGATGTCCTGGGATGACAGCTCAGAGTTCAAAAACCACCAATTCGCAATATCTCGGATTTGCGTGACCGTTGCTTAAACATCTGGTACAATCTGTCTCCGGCCATCTACCAAGGACTTGTGGCATCCATGCCAAGGCGGGTTGAAGCTGTGTTGCGCGCCAAAGGTGGGCAAACTCGTTATTGACAGGTGGTCATGTTTTGGCTCTTGAGTGTATATATATATATCTGTCTATGTTTAATCTTCAGTGTCTTGCAGCACTTCAAGGACACCCCACTAGTAGTCTACTTATGGAGGGGGAAAGGGGCAAGTTATGATGGAGCACTCGTAAGTAAAATTCTGACATGGCTCTGTGTCGCTGAAGGAGGAGGGCAGTGTCTTCTGGGAGGACTTTAGAGAGAAATACCCGCATTCGGGTATCGTATGGGAAAAACCCTGAAAAACTCCCAACATGTAGTCTGACTAACGAGACAAGATGTTGAAGATCACAAATGCCATTGTGTCTCCTCATTTTTTGAAACAACTGCAACAAATGAAACGGATTGAACCTCATCCCTAATGCTCTCACCAGAGGTGTACGTTGACACTAAGCCACGAGTCGCATATAAGTATATATATATAATTAACCGAGAGATAATACAATGTGCAGACAGATAATTACAAATATATATATTATCTGTCTGTAATGAAATTTTAGTTTAGTACTTTTCATTTCTTTTGTTCACAGGTGAATCTCATATTTTCATAATTCATACCACGAACAGTTCATCGAAGTGCCGACGGATGTAATGTCTTGGTATGTATGTGTTGTATGGGACAAAACATGGAAAACTTCCTCGGGTTACTTGAGTGTCATTGCGAGAAGCTTTATATGTACTGTCATGATCTCCATTGAATCTACTGAAAGTAGTAGTTTCGTCTAATTCAAATTTAGCGGCTCACGAGATCCTAACGATACAAGCGAAAGTCTTACAAAAAAAATGCATATTACACTCAAATCATTCGTAATTAATGAAATTAATCAGTCAATGCAAATCGTAATCGTTAATAGTAAATAAAATTAATTTCATTTCATTAATCGTGATCTGTTAATTTGTAAAGATGAAAAAAAGAAGATTTAGTTTAGATAGTATATAATGAACAGTATCTCTTATATTTATCTAAAATCTAAATTTGCAACTTTTATTAGTATTTTTCCTTCACAAAATTGATTAAAGTAAAATATATCATGCTACTTATAAAAATCAACTAACACAATGCCTTATCTAATAGTTCGTAACGTATTATAAACTACTGAACTATATACTTTGCTAATTTTGAACAGGGGTTACTTTTTCTTGTTGAACAAACACGAAAACCTATTTATTATTCTAATTCTTCTACGTTTGTAAATTATTTGATTAACAAATTTCTTTGAATATAAATCGATAAATACTTTTTAAACGAGTACATCAATTAGAGGCAATCTCAAATAACATTTGGTTTTTAAACAATCTATTGACTTAAACACCTCATTAAAAATTTAGAAAACCTCTATAGTTGCACAGCTTTACTTATTTCTAAAGAAAATAAGAAATACATAATGGAGATAAAAAATACGAAAAAGTCTAAGAAAACCTCTAAAAAGAAGTATAAATAAGTCTAAATTTCGAAATCTAAAGTAAGAATCTAATGAAGAAATCTAATCTGAATCTTGTGAAGAAATCTAAATTGCAAAAAGAAGTCTAAAAGAAGCTTATAAGCTGCAGAGAAGTAATTTAAAACGCATTATTTGAGGTAGGAATGAATACTACAAAAATATACTTTTTTTTCTTTTTAGCTGAAATAAAACATCGTCCTATTTCTTTGCTCTATATGTGCATAAGGGTTAATATTTAAGAACCTCTGACTATCGAGACGCTTACGCAAGTACGCACAATCCTCATTTCTGAAATATGAGATGAATTTTAAAAGAATTTGGTTGCTAGGTTTATTACTCTATCGCTGAAAATTTATTATTTAATTATTCATGTTACTGAGAACAAAAAATTTCTTTGTTAACTACCTTTTTTTTTTAAATAATCTTTATTGTAGGAAGAGGAGGGTATTTAAAAAAAAAAAGATGCATAAATCTTATTTTTAAAAAATCCGCAAAATCTGTTCTTGCATGATAGATTCTATTATTAATAAAATACTAAACCCTATCCATGATTTGTGAGTAATTTAAATAAATTTAAGATATTAATATATTAAACAATAAATAACATTAATATATTAAACAGTAAATAACATTACTATATTAAACAGTAAATAACAGTAACATGTATAAACTATTTCAGCAGTGGTTGTATGTCCAATTCTGATGAAGGCTTACAGAAGGTTCGAGTACAATAATTTTGGTATCCTATCTAAATGGAAAGCTCATTTCAGGATTTCGTCCACACTGTACTGGAGTATTGGATAGCACACCAATGTTATTGAGTTACCGCTTGTTAAACTACACACGCGGCATTCGAATTAAATCAAACTAATATCAAGAAATGAAATTTAATCACGCGCATCTACCAAGAGCGAGGGCGCTATTTCGATAATTTCACGCCCTCATCTACTACCTGTGACTCGATTGCCCTTTCTTCGGTATTCGCAGGCCGCAGGGGTGCAACTCGATTCATTCCAGGGCCGTAATGAAACATTCCCGGCTGACCCCCCTCGGTCATCCGTAATGCGCCCCATTCTTTATGGGGGCTGCTCCACTGACCGGTGGCCGGCTGCAGATAAGGCTCTCCGGGGGCGCTTCCTCAAAGGCTGCTGCAGGGACTTTAAAATTAAAGAGGGGGTTTAGCCTCGGTGAGCATGGCCGGCATTAGTTTAAGGCACTGCGTTTGTGGCCTTGTATTGTTTCAGTAAGGAATGACCCTAAAATGTCCCAGTCATTTGCAACTGTTTGGATGGAGTGATTACGAACCTTCTCTGATTTGTGATCCTTATATAGGTTAGTGTGAATAGTATTATTCAAGGCAGGCTGTAGCTCAGAAGTAGGGCTAACAATAGTTTTATTCAAGATGATGGAAGATTGGTGTGGTTTAGAGGCGCAAGAGAACACTTTGGACCAAGATGAGGTAAACAATTTATAATTTTTCAATAATATGCATCATTATCCTTAAGATAAAAAGCTGATTGATGATTAAAAACCAGGTAAAAATGAGTATCAGACGGAATTCTTGAATTGTTGGTGGATTAACTGGTATACGTTTATGGGCAAAGTCTCGATCAATAGGGAAAATTAGGAGATGACTATAGAACAAAAAAGAAAAAGTCATATCTAAAGAAGATGTTCCCTAAGACATCCAACTGATGTTTTTTGTTACAATCGTTGATACAAAAAAACTAGTCAATCTGGTGAGAAGTATGACAAAAAACTTAATAAAGCCAAACATTTTGTAGAGTTCCTCAATACGACACGAATTGAGTACGGCATTTAAAAATTCCTCATAACACATTATCTATAATTTTTCTTTTTTAACAAAGTCACACTTCTTGTTTTTGGTTCAAGTCCCGGCGATGTTTGGTAGTGGTTGAATGTTTGTAGTGGTTCGGAATCCACTTTAAGCCGCAGGTCCCGGTCTAATATGTGTCTGTAGAGCGTTGGACGTAGCTGTAAACCCTACCCCGTAAAAAGGAAACATCTGTTTAGAAATCTGCCAGCAGCCAGACGGCCTTAGGTTACCATGGGGCTGTTCGCCACTGATGATGATGATGATGACGAAACTTCTCAATTCGCAGATATAGAGAGAAAACTACTAATTGATGGTACAATTTTGATTTCTTCATCATAAACCAATGAAGTAATGATGGATCGATCAAATAACATAACCTTAATAGAATACTAGCAGTAATAATAATAAAAAAACTAGCAAATAATTTCGATTTTAAAAATTCAACATTTAAACAAGCCCATTAAAAATATCCATTTATGAGCATTTCTGCTAAGCTTTGCCATTATAAAAGCAAATTATTTTCTTTATTTTTAGGATTTCTTGAAAGACTTACATATTTCGCTCGTTAGCTAGGGAACATTCACACAATCTTTGATGTCATTCTGATTTTTACTCTGATTTACAAATGTTAAAAATGCCTCTAAAATGTATGTGCTTGTGAAGAAGTAAACTGCAATCGTCCTAACTGGAAATTTAATAATTCTATCTCTATAAATTCTAAAAAGTTACACCCATTATTGCTGTACCAACAAAAAAGGTATATTTTGAAGAGGTTTGCTTTAAAGAATTTACTATATTTTAAGCAAAAAGAATATAAAAAGGTTACAAAATTCACATGAGCTTCTACTGATGGTTTAAATCAGTATCCTCACAGAAAAGAGGAAGGTTAGAGATCGGAAAAGCAGTTGCTTCAAAGTGTGCAACCTTGCGGTAGACATTCGGATGAAGTCCAAAATGAATGCAACGTGCGGTCAGTCACCAGGCTTCTGGTTGGCTGCAAGTTCTCGGTTATACTATGTAACTAAACGTGTCAAACAGATATTTTATTCGGCACTCTTGCCTCTTAGCGAGAGTTTGGATCTCGAGATGCTCTGTTAATTATTCGAAAACCGTGTTTACAATTCCGAAAAACTGTCTCACACAAAACGGGGATAAAAAAACTAATTAAATTCATCTAATTTCGCGAGCCGAAGAGAAGAAGAAGGGCCCAGGCAGGCAGCGGCAGCAAAGTGAGGCGGAGGCCATTACAGTTGTAAGGCGGACCCTATTCTCAGCACTTAAAACTCGCCGTCGGCCCCATAAATCGCTGTCCTGGAATGCCTTTCATTAAAATCCTTTCTTTTATTATTCTCCTGGAGAACAAAACATCCCCCTCCCTTTCGAATAAACAGCCCGTTTTTTCCTGAACAGTTCGTTCCGGCGGTTAATAATCCGAGACATTCCCGAGTTCCACAAAAACAAACATTCCCGGGAAAAACTCTTTTTCCAGGGGGATGAAAGCGAATAAAAACTCCTGCATGAATGAAAGAATGATAATAATAGGACAGAGAAGAAAAAAAAATAATAACAATAAAGTTTTTGTTTTTTTGTTTGAGTGGGTTTTACGAGCGGCATCATCGCGGCGCCAATTACCCGCCGGATAAACTGCGCCTTTTGTCCGCCAATGGCGGCCATATTTCATTTTTCAATTTGGAAGCCCGCTCTTGAATCGTCTGTCAGGGGGACACTTGCTCGAGGGTGGAGGGAGATTCGAAAGTTTAGACTTCTTTTGTTCTGTCTTTAACATGGGGCTCAGATTTCCCTGTGACCCACTCGTGAGAGATGCGCAAAAGTAACAATAACGCCAAGTTCGCCAACAATGATTGCTAATGAATCACCTCTTGTTTCGTTTTTTTTTTCTTCACAGATAGAATTTAAAAATGGTCCTTTCATTATTTTTTACTTCATAATAATCCTAGTTGGGGACCTGAATGGCCGAGTGGCTGGCGTTTTGGCGCTCGTTACTACAGGGTTTTCGGGTTCGAGTCTCGGCGGTGCCATGGATGTTAGTAGTGGTTCTGAAACCCACTTTAACCGTAGGTCCCAGTCTAACATGGGCGTTGCAGGATAGTGCTACCCGCGTCTCAGCTTATTTTCAAGATATACGCACCTCCTGGGTAGTGCTAAGTGAGTAACGTCGATTGCAAAGCGCTTGCCGTAGGCATTAAAGACAACCTTGTCTAAGTGTTTGCCAGCTGTATTAGGAAAAAAAAAAAACAATCCTAGTTGGAGGCGCTTCATCATAGCAAAAGTTTTTGATTTCAAAGGATTTTCTTATTTAAAATAAATTCATCTTTAAACTATTGTTTTTACGATGAATCATTTTATTGGACGGATAAAGGAGACTGTAATGTTGTTGTTTCTTTTTACTTACCGAATTTAATGTTTTTTTTCTACATTTTAATTTTTTTGATGAATTTTGTATTATATAACTAGAAGGACTTGAGTAATGAATTTTTGTATATATGGATTATAAGTCAACGCATTGTTCAGATTATGGTTTTTTTTTTTTTTTTTTTTTTTTTTTTTTTTTTTTCAGTTATCTTTTCTACCCAGGAAAAAATGAATATAGTAAAATCTCATGTGCTACATTTAGGCAACATTCCATTCCGCAAGGCACTGACATTCACATCAACCGTCAGTGAGTGTGCCTGAATCGCTGGATGTCCCACCTCTAACTTTACATACTCTTAGGAGCTACAAAGCCGTAAAGTACTGCTGTGAAATGTGGAAAAAAGAAAAAAAAACAGTGTTACAGGGAAAACCTCACTTATCAAAAATTTCCAGCATTCGATAATAGTAAAAATCGCATTATTGCTGTGAAAACAAGTTTTTCTACTAATGTAAACATCATGCAGAAATGCCAACTGCAGATACATCTGAAGATTTTTTTTTTTTACAAAAAAGCTGTATTATTCAAAAATAAAAAACACGTTAAAAATATAGAAAAAATAACATTTTTTTAATTAATATGGCTATGATTTTTATTGAATTATTATTTTTATTGTTATAATAATCAATGTTTACGATTTTTAAAGATTTTTATACTTTCCGGACGTGATGTGCTAGGTGTTACAAATAAGTCACCTTCCATACAGAATAACAAAAATTATCAATGTTTAAAAATACATAGAAAATCATGTGACAAGAAAATAACTAAATTAACTAATCCTGTTTACTTTGCTAGAACAAATTTATAGTAGTCTGGTATAATTATTACATGGTATTAAATTATTATCAACGTGTTCTTAAATACAAAAAAATATTAAACAAAATTGTAACTAAAAATACAAACTCATTTTTTTTTTAAATTATTAAATAGGGTAAGAAATTTTAAGCAAAAAAAGAAATAAAAAATTTGTTTGAAAAGAAGCTGTAGAATATATTTGAATATTATAAATAATACATTTCAGTAAAAATAAACTCTTTCCCTTTTAAACTCTTCAAAAAAATAAAATAAATGCATAGAAATATTACAAAGGAATATCCGAGGAAATTTACGATATCATGGTATGAATTCAAAGCAGCTTTGGGCAGGATGATGAACCTTATATCATTGTACTAGATGTTTTAATGAAAAATGCTATTTATATAAAAAAGAAGGTGGTTATAGAGCAGTGATGCAAATTTGAAACTGCAACCGCAAGAATGAAGAGTTATAGAGCATTAAAATCCACTAGATAGATAGATGTTAAG